>CM061030.1:71895874-71953658 GCA_030763125.1 Hippophae gyantsensis
TTGTCTAAAATAGGAATAGGTAATAAGTCCAAAGGAGTTAGTGGATTGAAACCATAAACAATTTCGAATGGAGAATGATCGCAGTTGAATGCACACCCTGCTATAAGCAAATTCAACAAAAGGTAAACAATCCTCCAAATTTTTCAAATTCCTTTTATTACCGCCCTAAGCAACATAGACAGAGTCCTATTGACTACCTCAGATCGCCCATCCGTTTCGAGGGTGACAAGTAGTCGAAAACAAGAGTTTAGTGCCCATTTTAGCCCAAAGAGTTTTCCAAAAATAACTAAGGAATTTAACATCCCTATCGTACACAATGCTCCTAGGAACTCCACGAAGCCTAACAACCTCCCTAAAGAACAACTCGCTACATTAGTGGCATCATCGGTTTTATGACATGCTATAAAGTGTGCCATTTTAGAAAACCTTTCTACAACCAAAAAATGGAGTATCTACCCTTCTTAGATCTAGGTAACCCTAAACAAAATCCATGGAAATATCTACCCAAGGTGTGCTTCGGTACGGGCAAGGAGCATATAGTCCTTGTGGTAGGACTTTGGACTTCGTCACAAGTGATGCATCTAGAACATATTCTCCCAACATCCTTCCTTATTGTTGGCCAATAAAAATGCTCACGCAAAACATCTAAAGTCTTCTTAATTCCAAAATGCCTCATTAATCCTCACGGGCCTCCTTAATTAACAACTCATGCATAGAACATTTGGGTATACACAATTGATTTTCTTTAAATAAATACCCATTTAATTTATAAAACTTTTCAAAAGAAGTCATCATCATTAGTATACATTTCCTTAACATATTCAAATCCTAGCAATCTAGCATTTAAAGTCGAGAGTAAGGCATACCTCCGTGATAAAACATCGGCTACAACATTCTCCTTACCTCTCTTATATTGAACAATATATGAGAAAAGTCTCAATGAATTCCATCCATCTAGCATGCCTCCTATTCAATTTACCTTTGACGCTTCGTATGTTTTAGAGATTCATGATCGGCACGATGACAAATTCTCTTGGCCAAAGGTAACGTTGCCATGTCTCCAGTGGTCCTAACCAAGGCATATAGTTCCTTGTCATACGTTGGATAATTAAGGGTTGCCCATGAAGTTTCTTGATGAAATAAGCGATAGTCGCCATTCCCGCATCAAAATGGGCCTCCTATACGTATTCCCGATGCATCACACTCAACTTCAAAGGTTTTAGTAAAATCAAGTAAAGATAAAACAAAGTAAGAATATAAACTATCCTTCAATGCTTTAAAGGCTCTCTCCCGATTCTCGCCCATTTGAAACCAACATACTTTTTAATGACCTTGCTAGAGGTGCAAAATGCTAGTGTACTAAAATCTTTGACAAACCTTCGATAAAAAACTAGCTAAGCCGTGAAAACTTCTAACCTCGCTGCTGCATTTAGGTGTGGGCCATTCTCGAATAGCCTTAACCTTTTCCTCATCTACTTCTACCGCCTTAGAACTAACAACAAAACCAAGAAAAACTAACTTGTCCATGCAAAAACACACTTTTTCAAGTTCGTATACAATTGTTCTTTCAAAATTTCAAGCGCATACCTAAGATGTAAGACATGCTCTTCAAGATTTTTACTGTAAATGAGAATATCTTCAAAATAGACAACAACAAATTTTCCAATAAATGCACGCAAAACATGATTCATAAGCCTCATAAAAGTACTAGGTGCATTTGTTAGACCAAAGGGCATGACTAACCACTCATACAATCCATTTTTAGTTTTAAAAGCAGTTTTCCATTCATCACCTTTCTCATCCTAATTTGATGGTATCCACTTCCCAAATCAATTTTTGAAAAAATGCAAGAACCATGTAACTCATCTAACATTTCATCTAGTCTAGGATAGGGTGTAGATATTTTACCATAATGTTGTTGATGGCTCGACAATCAACACACATCCTGCTTAATCCATCCTTCGGGGAACGAGTAGCACGGAATAACACATGGACTCAAGCTCTCCCTAACTCGACCTTTGATCACGTACTCTTCAACCTGTCTTTGAATCTCCTTAGTTTCTTCGGGGTTGGTCCTATAGGTAGGTCGGTTTGGAAGCAGAAGCCTCAGATAAAGTCAATTTGATGCTCAATCCCCCTAATTGGTGTCACCCCATCCGGGAATATCTTCAGTGAACACATCTTCAAATTCCTACAAAAATAGAAATAGTGGGTACTAGGCAAAGACTTGTTAAGATCGTTAATAGAAAATTTTGCCTCCTTGTACAAAAAGTACAAATATGGGTTGTTTTGAATAAAAAGCCCTCTTGACCTCACTTGCCTTGGCATAAAAATTCACATTTTTTTTCTCTAGTATATTTGCAATCTCCTCCTTTTTCTTCACTTTTTTTTTTCTTTCACTCTTTTTTCTTTTTCATTGTTCTATTTTTGTTCTTTTTCCTTAACCATCCTCAATTGATCTTCAAAGACTCTGCTTGGGTGAAAGGGGTACAAGTGTGATGTTTCTACCATTCTTCACAAACGAATACTTGTTTCTAAATCTGTATCAGGTAACTCCTCTTATCATATTGCCAAGGCTCACCTAGCAAGACGTGGTCCAAATTGCATTGGTACCACATCACACATCACCTCATCCTTATATTTTCCAATGGAGAAGCTCACTAATACTCTGCTTATTAACCTTCACTTCCCACTATCATTTAAACATTGCAACTTGTAAGGCTTAGTGGTGTTCAAATATTGGCAACCCTAATTTCTCAACTAAGGTAGTACTAGCCACATTGGTGCAACTTCCCCATCTATGATAACACTACACACTTTGTTACTCACATGACACCTTGTGTGAAAGATGTTATCTCTTTGTTGTTCAAGGTCATTCTCCTTGACTCGAGTGCTCAAAGATCACCTTATTACAGTGCTTCCCATCCACTGGTCCTATCTCCTCTTCACTAGCTTCCCTACAGATGGTATCTCATCTTCTTCACTTTCATTATTGGTTCCAACCTCACCACTCGCTAAGGTGATCATTGCCTTCTTGTTGGGACATTAAGAGAGCAGGCTTAATTACCATTACCAAGATACCGAAAACACCTTAAGTCACGATTACAAATTCGGGTGTCAATTTTACCTTTGTCCTTGCTAGCCCCCATCTCTTTGGCTTTGTAAGGCTCAAATCTTGGTTTGGATGTAGCTATTTCATCTTTTTTCATTGACTTCCAAGGACTAGTAAGGTTTGGTTTTTGAGTAATGGGACTAGACCTTAATGGTTGGGATCGAAAACTTCGTTTCTTTAATTGCCTTTCCACCTTGATTGCCACGTGGAGCATGTCCTCCATCTCCATATAATGATGAAGTTCCACAATGTTGGCAATGTCCGGATTCAACCCACTAAGCAACCTAGCCATGGTTGCCTCTCTATCTTCCCTCGACAAGAGCTCTTTCCATAGCCACTTCCATTTCCTTGTAGTACTCATCAACACATTTATATCCTCGAGACAATCTTTGTAAGCGTTGGTGTAACTTCTATAGTAGTAGCTAGGCACAAACCTCTTTCTCATGATAGCTTTCATGTCCTCCCAATTATTTATGGGCCTTTCATGGTTTCTCCTCCTACTAATGACCAATTGATCCCACCAATTCAATGCATAGTCGAAAATTATAGCAAGTTTTACTTCTTTTTCTCCGTGGAGTAGTTGTGACATTCAAAAATATGCTCCACTTTCTTCTCCCACTCCAAATACAACTCCGGGTCATTCTTTCCTTGGAATTGTGGTATCTTCATTTTTATACTACTTAGATCTCTATCAACTCCATCTTCGAGCTCTAGGTAGGGTCTCCACATACCTCCTCTACCATTCCTTCCTCCCTCTAGGCATTCTTCCCCCTTCTTCCTCCAATTCTTCTTCCCAATCTTATTCCTCTATATCATCCCCAACATGAGCTTGCCTATTAACCCTCCTAACATTGGGTGGAGGTGTTTCTCGTTGTAAAGCTGCTAAGGAATTTTCTTGCCTTTCCAATCTTTCATTCATATCAACTACCAAGTTGTTCATCCTTTCAAAGGTTTGTTGCAAAGGTTCTCATCATGAACATCATATCCGGTCTTCCTTGGGACTATTGTTTGACATTCTTTTTTTTCAATTCTACACAACAATAGGTTAGTGTAATAAAATAGAACTAATGTAAATTCATACAATACCTCACGTGTTTAACGCTCAGATTGATCACTCAAATCCTCTTAGTTCCTAATCAAATCAACCAAATCCAGGAATTCCAACCAATCTGTGGAATTATCAAACACCCAAAAAAAATAGTTCACAATATCCCACTTGTTAAAGCACAAAGGAAACTAACTCAAAGTGTTTAGAGTAGCACAAGAAAAAAGCAATAGAACAACACGATTGGAAAACAACAATTTCCCCAAAGGAATAAGCACACAATGGAAGATTTATAATCAAAGTGTAAAATCCTTGAAACTATGAGTTCTAATACTCACTAGAAATTAGTAATTGCAATTTGGCCTCTCTTTTTTTTTTGAATTAATTCTAGCCTCTTTTTCTATTTTTTCTTTTCTTTTTGGAACAATTATGCTAATAACTCAAGAGTAAATCAATACAATACTTTCAATATGAGTTTAAGGAATTTTTAAGATTGGTAAAGAGCACATAAATTACGGCACAAAGGGAAAATGAAATTTCTGCAGGAACTACCACAGTAAATTCTAGAAAACAACCAAAAATCGCAAAATATATCGATATTGCAGACAGCAAGGAAAAATGCAGAATAGATTCAAAAATAGCAGAATTTGCAAGGAAATCATAGTAGATATGAAAGGAAAATTCGTATTACTTTCAGAACAACAGATATGCAAGGTTACTAATCAAAAACTCTAGATTTAATGGAATTTGAAAGGAAAATGCAGAAACATGGAAACAAAGAAGAGCAATATTTTAAGGGTCTAGAAAATATATTTCAACAAGAACACAAAGAGAATGATATTTTTTCGCTTTTTATGTATCGTAATATAACAAGAACACAAGAATAAGAAAAATATAAAGGATAGGAATCAAAAATTAGCACCAAAATTGATACCAAATGATAAGAACCAAGGGATAGGACCTAGCTAATTTCAGATTATATAGCAAAGGGTTTCTCCACAAATCAATGGATATTACTCACCATTTTATGGAGAAACCCTTTGTTACATAATCTGAAAATTAGCTAGGTCCTAACCCCTTGGTTCATATCATTTGGTATGAGAGCTTTAGATGCTAATTTTCATATTCCTATCCTTTATATTTTCCCTTGTTCTTATGTTCTTATTTTGTTTCTAATACATATAAAAAAAGAAAAATAATATATCCTTGTGTAGTGTTCTTGTTGAAATTTTCTTTCCAAACCCTAAAAATATTATTCTTCTTTGTTTTCATGTTTTTTCTACATTTTCCTTGCAAATTCTATTGTGTCCAATATTGTTCAGTAATAAACTTGCATATCCTGCTATTTTTGAAGCTATTTTGCATTTTCCTTGCATATTTTGTTGTTTCAAACTATTTTGCATTTTCTTTGCATATCTTGCTATTTCTGAAACTATTCTACATTTTCTTTGTAAATTCTACTATTTTTGAAATTATTGTGCATTTTTCCTTGAATATTCTGCAATATCTAATATTTTATGTAGTTTTTGGTTGTTTTCTCGTATTTCTATGGTAGTTCTTGCAGCCATGGATGTTACTCACCACAGCTTACATCATTCCCTATTTCGCAAAGGAAGTTCGTCTCTTAAACTTGTGCTTTTCGAGACTCAAACTTGAGATCGTGCTCTAATACCAAACTTCAAAATAGTAGCTAACCATTCCTACCAAAAGCTTAAGCTTTCAGTGGGAGCGCCAATATCCCCTTATCCAGGACCTTCACACTTAACCAAGGTTCGAAGCCAACACCAGGTCACATGGATGTTACCCACCATGCGCCACACAAGCCATACTAAATGACCCTTGGATGTTACCCACCAAGGTTACCCATAACAATGAGCCCATGGATGTTACTCACCATGGTTACATCAACCTTGTTGGTAGAAAAGCTAAATTTGAAATGGAAGGAGCATCATAAACCGTACAAGCTACCATGGTTGAATAATTGTGGAGAAGTGGAGGTTAACAAACAAGTTTGGGTTCCGTTTTCCATTGGAAAATATGAAGATGAGGTTCTTTGTGATGTGGCATCGATGTATGCTGTTCATATAATGCTAGGCTGACCATGGCAATTTGATAGGTGGGTGACACATGATGAGTACAAAAATCGCTATTCTTTTGAAATGAAAAACCAAAAAATTGTATTAGTTCCTCTCAAACCTCTATAAGCTTACAAAGACCAGATTAGAATAGCAAGAGAGTGCATGTTGTGGGAAAAAAAGTGTGGGCAAGAGGAAACAAAGTAAGGTAGAAAGCAAAAATGGAGAGAAAAGTGAGAATAATAAAGGAAAAAGTGAGCAAAAAGGAGAAAAATAAAAGAATGAGTATATTTCCTGAAAAACAAGAAATTAAGAGTGTAATGATGGGAAGGCAACAAGTACTTGTATTTATGTACAAGGATATTTATCTTTATACAAACGATCTTAACTCATCATTTTCTAGTATCATTATTACAGGAGTTTCGAGGATCAACTTCCCGAATATATTCCCATGAATTACATCCATGCAACATCAAATATACTTCATACCCGAATCCGCAATACTAAATCAACCTCGCTAACCAAGTTGGTGTTTACTAATATTCTAAAGATTCTCCAGATCATATGCAGATGATAGATTTGGAATGCCAAATTGAAGGCAAGATGAATATTCATTAACGAAAAGAAAATTTTAGAAAGCTTCATGTTTTTTCCTTCTTATGCTCTTGATTGTATACTTGAATCCAACTTATCAAAAGAAGTGATCATCCTTTGTATGCCTCAAGATTTGGGTTTTAAGGACTTTATTTCCTTAGGTTCTAACTGATCATCTTCAACACATTCTTAGCAAATCAATTGTTTCTATTCCTTTGATTTTGTGGGTTCCTAAGTTGTTCGCCTAAAGGGTCAACATCAACTCATCTATGATATCAACTATACGAGGAATAGGATGATGATAATTTACAGTAATATTGTTGATTGTTCAGCAGTCTACGCACATTCTCCATTTTCCATCCTCCTTAGGGACCAAAATTATTGGACCAATGCATAGACTCATGCTTTCTCTCACGTACTCCTTTTCCCATCAACTCTAGTATCTACGCTTGTAGTTCCTTTGTATCCTCGTGGATTATTCCTACAAGTCAAGTTGGTTTAAAATGTTAGCACCAAGTACAAAATCAATTTGATGTTCAATCCCTGATAAGATCATTAGGAATTTTCTTGGGAAAGACATCCTCAAATTTTTGCATGAAAGAAACAATTGAATTGGGCGAAGCATCATTAAGTTGTTTAGTATTCAAAAATGCCTCATTGTACGTAAGTGATAATCATTGGTTGATAAAGGAATATTGCTTTCCTAATTTCTACTCTCTTTTGCATAGACATTTGTTTTTCTCTCTTCTTTTTTCTCAAAATTTTTCAATCTCTTATTCTTTTTCATTCTGATTTTCTCTTAATGTATTTTTCACTCTCTGTCACTAATTTTATTTTGTTCACTCTCTTTTTGCGACCTCACATGACCATCGTAAACCTGTTTTGGTGTCATAGGTACAAGAGTAATTTTTCTTTGATTGTGAACAAATGAATACTTGTTGGTGAAGCCGTCATGCTTGACTCACCTATCAAATTGAAAGGTCTTCCTAATAACAAGTGCCCCACTTGCATGGGAACCACATCACACAACACATCATCTTTGTGCTTTCCAATGGAGAAGCTCACTAATACGTGTAAGGCTTAGGTGATATGAACAAAGAGGTTAGGACCTAGCTAAGTTTCAGATTATATGGCAAAGAATTTCTCCACAAATCAATGGATATTACTCACCATTTATCTGAGGGGAAAAATGCCACAAGGAGGTGCTATTTCCTTGATAAGTCTAGCATAAATGACATCCTAAGAAGTATGGATATTACTCACCACAAAGGCTTGGATACTAAACAACACCACAAAGGTTGTCAATCCCTTGATAAGTTGCTTAAAGAGGAACAAAGAGCATGAATGAGCTCTCAAATGATCTAAAAAATCAAATTTCATTCAAATTGTGAAAAAGTCCCACCAGTTGAGCTGCTTTTAACTATTTATAGCATACAAATAAACCTTAAAATCTACTACATCATAGCCCTTGATCTCATCCAATGGTTGAAAATAAAAACAACCAAAAAGCACAAAAGGTGGCACAAAACATGGAGCAAAACATAAAGAAAAAAATGGGGCAATTGAGTACAAAGGAATCCTATGAAAATATTACATCGTAACCCTTAATTTCATCGAAGGGCTGAAAATAAAGCTGCCCAAAAATTAGTACAAATGCACATCAAAACCTTGAGCAAATATGGGGCAGTTGAGTACAAAAGAATCCTAAGAAAATATCACATCTTAACCCTTGATTTCATCCAAGGGCTGAAAAAAAAGATGCTCGAAATCGGTCCAAATAGAACAGCAAAAGTTAATCTTTATTTTCTAGGTTCAATCTATATTTGTTATTCAAAAAAACAAGAGTACTGCTAAAGTTCATATTTTCAAAAAAAACAAAGTTATTAATTGTGGTTGAAGTTTATACTGTTATAACTTTTAATTCGTGTATCGAATGACTATTACAATAAATAAAATCGAATCTCTTTTTGATTCCTAAAAACACAACAAGGCATTAGTTTATTTCTCCACGCTTTGGAAACCAAATTTCATCGCTTACACCACTTACTGATGTCTTAAAGTTTGGTCGCACCTTATTGCATTGTTTTCTATTCATGTTTTCTAGGGTTCTAATTTGATCATTTTAACCACATTCTTAGGAATTCAATCATTCCTATTCCTTTTAGTTCATAGGTTGTTCGTCTAAAGGATCTGCATCATTTGGTATCAGAAGCTTGGTTGCTGAAAATTGCCTACCAATCTTCCCTATCTGTTTTTGAATTTTAGATTTCAAAAATTTGTTGATCGATTGTTTTGGTCATTTGGTTATGCTTGACCTCTTGAATGAGCCCATTGAAAGCCTCTTCAAGTCAGGCCCTCCTAGACCTTGTGATTGATCTACTTGGGATTTTTTGGCTCCATGATTCTCATCATTCCCCACTCTTCAAGAGGATTCATTCTCAAATATTCACATGTATAATCAAAAGAAGAAAGATCAAACATTAAAAGAGGTGCTAAAATTATACTCACCAGGCAACGCGTGACTCATTCTTTCTCTCATGTACCCTTCCCCATCAACTCACTAACTTGCGTTTGTAGTTCCTTGTCTCTTCAGATTATTGTTGTAGACTAGTTAATTTTCAATGGTAGCACCAGGTACAAAATCAATTTGAAGTTCAATCCCTTGGATAAGAAGTAATCGATTAGAATTTCCTCAGAAAGACATCCTCAAATTATCGCAAGATTGAACTAGGTAAAGAATCACCAAGTTCTTTAGTATTCAAAAATGTCACTTTATATAGAAGTTCAATCATTGGCCGATTAAGAAATATTGCTCTCTTGATTTCACTCACTTTTGCATAGACATTTGTTTTTCTCTCTTCTTTTTTTTCAAATTTTTCAATCTCTCTTTCCTTTTCTTTTGATTTTCTCTCAATTTCTTCTTATCACTCTCCTTTTCTATACTCTCATTATTTTCTTTAGTCTCACTCTCCTTTTCATTTTTACTCTTTTCTTTTCCTCTAATCATCTTTATTTGATCTTCAAAGACTTGCTTGGGTGAAAGGGGACAAGTGTGATATTTCTACCATCCTTATCGCTTTGAATACTTGTTTCTATATCCATCGATACTACCTTTCTCGATCATATTGCCAGGCCTACCTAGCAGGATGTGCCCGACTTGCATGGGTACCGCATCACACATCACCTCATCTTTGTACTTTCCAATGGAGAAGCTCACTAATACTTGCTTATCAACCTTCACTTCCCCACTATCATTTAGCCATTGCAACTTGTAAGGTTTAGGGTGTTCAAATGTAGGCAACCCTAATTTCTCAACTAAGGTAGTTTATGAGAATCATGGAACCAAACAAATCCTAAGTAGACCAATCACAAGGTCTAGGAGGGCACAACTTGAAAAGGCTTTAAATGGGCTTATTAATTAGGTCATGCATAACCAAATGACCCAAATTGGGAGTGCAAGGATTGGGACAAGCCTAGGGTGGAAATTAGGACAAAATTGACAAAAGAAAACTAGGCATATTGTTGTGTCATTTGGACTAATTTTGGATAGCTTTCTTTTCAACCTTTGGATGAAAATAAGGGCTAAGATATAATATTTTATTGGGATTCCTTTGTTCCCAACTGCTCCAATTTTGCTCCACATTTTCCTATGCCATTTGGACTGATTTTGGGCAGCTTTCTTTTCAACCCTTGGATGAAATCAAGGGTTAAGATGTAATATTTTCATATGATTCCTTTTGTAGTCAATCTGTCCCATTTTTCTCCATATTTTGGTCCATGTTTTCTGCTACCTTTTGTGTTTTTTACCTGTTTTTATTTTCAACCCTTGGATGAGATAAAAGGCTATGATGTAGTAGAGCTTAGGGTTTGTTTGTATCCTATTAAGAGCAGCTTAGTTGCTGGAAATTCAACAATTTGAATGAGATTTGATTTTTCAAATCATTTGAGAGCTCATTCATGCTCTTTATTCCTCTTTAAGCAACTCATCAAGGGATTGGTAACCTTTGTGGAATTGTTTTGCATCCAAGCATTTGTGGTGAGTAATATACATACTTATTAGGGTGTCATTTATGCTAGACTTATTAAGAAAATAGCACCTCCTTGTATGCGTCTTTCCCTCACGTAAAAATGGTGAGTAATATCCATTGATTTGTGGAGAAACCCTTTGCTATATAATCTGAAATTAGCTAGGTCCTATCCCCTTGGTTCATATCATTTGGTATTAGAGCTTTAGGTGCTAATTTTCAAATTCCTATCATTTATATTTGTTCTTGTTCTTATGTACTTGTTTTTGTTTCTGATACATAGAAAACAAAGAAAAAATCCTTGTAATGTGTTCTTACTGAAATTTATTTTCCAAACCCTAAAAATATTGTTCTTTTTTGTTTCCACGTTTTTTCTGCATTTTCTTTGCAAATTCAATGGTGTCCAATGTTTTTCAGTAATAACCTTGCAAATTTTGCTATTTTTGAAACTATTATGCATTTTTCCTTGAATATTTCAACAATATCTGATATTTTCTACAATTTTTGGTTGATTTCTAGTATTTTTGTGGTAGTTCCTCTAGCAATTTCATTTTCACTTTGTGTCGTAATTTATATGCTATTTTACATATCTTAAAAATTCCTTAAATATATTGAAGGTGTTGTATTGATTTACTTGAGTTATTAGCATATTTGTTTAAAAAAAATAGAAAAAGAGTGGCCACAATTTTTTCAAAAAAAAAGACAAAAAAGAGAGAGGCCAAATTGCATTTGCTAATTTCTAGTGAGTATTTGAACTCATAGTTCCAATAATTTTACCCTTTGATTATAAATCTCTCATTGTGTGCTTAGTTCCTTTAGGAAAATTGTTGTTTTCCAATCGTGTTGATCTATTGATTTTCCTTGTGCTTACTACTCTAAACACTTTGAGTTAGTTTCCTTTGTGCTTTAACAAGTGAAGTATTGTGAACTACTTTTTTGGATGTTTGATATAATTCTACAAATTGTTTGGAATTCTTGGATTTGGTTGCTTTGATTAGGAACTAAGAGGATTTGAGCGATCAATCCGAGCGCTAAACACGTGAGGGCGCTGCAACAATCTTTTGAGAGGATGAACAACTTGATGGTTGATATGAATGAAAGATTGGAAAGGCAAGAAAATGTCTTAGCACCTTTACAATGAGAAACACCTCAACAGAATGTTAGTGGGGTTAATGGGAAAGCACTTGTAATAAGACGATCTTTGAGTTTTCAAGTCAAGAAGGAAGACATTGAACAACAAAGATATAATATCTTTCACACAAGGTGTCATGTAAGCAACAAGGTTTGTAGTGTTATCATAGATGGGAGAAGTTGCACCAATGTGGCTAGTACTACCTTAGTTGAGAAATTAGGGTTGTCTACATTCGAACACCCTAAGCCTTACAAATTGCAATGGCTAAATGATACACACCTTTTTGCTCACATGACACCTTGTGTGAATGATATTATATCTTTGTTGTTCAATGTCTTCCTCCTTGAATTGAAAAGTCAAAGATTGCCTTATTACAAGGGCTTGCCTATTAACCCCCTTTACATTCTCGTTGAAAAGTCAAAGATTGCCTTATTACAAGTGCTTGCCTATTAACCCCCTTACATTCTCGTTAAGGTGTTTTGTCGTTGTAAAGCTACAAAGGCAAATTCTTGCCTTTCCAATCTTTCATTCATATAGACCATCAAGTTTTTCATCCTCTCAAAGGAATGTTGCAAAGCCACTATCGTGAACATCATATCCTGCCTTCCTTCGCCTACCACTATTGGGCTTTTTTTACAATTCCACACAATAAGATGTTAGTGTAATAAAATAGAACTAATGTAAATTCACTAAATACCTAATGTGTTTAGCACTCGATTAGGTCTCTCAAGCACTCTTAACTCCTACTTAAAACAACCAAATCCAAGACTTCTAAAAAAATTGAATAATCATCAAACAACCACAAACAGAAAAATAAATTTATATATGAACTAGTACACAAAAACCACAAAACAACCAGAAAACTATAGAAAATATCAGATATTGTAGAAGATGTAAGGAAAAATACAGAATTTACAAGAAAAATTCAGAATACTTTTAGAAACAGTAAAATATGCAAGGCTATTGTTAAAATTTTTTGGACACAATTGAATTTGCAAAGAAAATGTAGAACAAAAATGGAAACAAAGATGAACAATACTTTTAGGGTTTGGAAAATGAATTTCAACAAGAACACAAAGACAAGGATAATTTTTTTCTTTTTTTCTATGTATCAAAAATAAAACAAGAACAAGAACAAATATAAAGGATAGGAATCGAAAAATTAGCACCTAAAGCTTTGATACCAAATGATATGAACCAAGGGGTTAGGACCTAGCTAATTTTCAGATTATATAGCAAATAATTTCTCCACAAATAAATGAATATTACTCACCATTTATCTGAGAGGAAAGACACCACAATGAGGGATATTTTCTTGATAAGTCTAGCATAAATAACAGATTAACAAGTATGAATATTACTCACCATAAATTATTAGATGCTAAACAATGCCACAAAGGTTGTCAATCCCTTGATAGGTTGCTTAAAGAGGAACAAAGAGCATCAATGAACTCTCAAATGATCTAAAAAATTCTTTGAAGAACAAAGATAGATTAAACACAGAAAAAGAACAAAAAACATACGAAAAATTTAAAGAAAACTACGAAAGGAAATCTAAAGAGGAAAACAACGACAACAAAATTGAATGAAAATGCAAGACTTGAAGGATTAAATTTCTTTTCTTTTTTTGCAAATGCGTAAAACAATCAAATAATGATTTTTTTAAAATCAAAAATTCAAAAATGGATAGAGGAAGATAGATAACCTATTTTCAAAGAACCATGGTTGTGATTCTAAATTACGTGTATCCTTTAGGTGAACAACCTAAGAACTTAAAGGAATATGAACGATTGAATTGCTAAAAACGTAGTTAAGATGATCAAATTAGAACACTAAAGAACAAGAACCGAAGACAACGCAATAAGGTGTGACCAAAATTTAAGAAGTCAGAAAGTGGTGTAAACAATGAAATTTGGATTAAAAACATGGAGAATTGAACCAATCCTATGTTGTGTTTTTAGGAATCAAAACGAGCTTCTTTTTGATATATTATAATAGTCATTTCGATGCATGAATCAAAAGTTATAACAGTTTAATGTTGAAACCTCAATTAATAATTTTTTAAAATCAGAACTCTAGCAAATTTCTTGTTTTTTTGAAGAACATAGATTGAACACGTAAAAGAACAGAAAAGGTACAAAGAATTTAATCTAAAAATACTAAATAAATTATAAAAAGGAAAATAGCGACAACAAAATTGAAAGAAAACACAAGACTTGAAGGATGAAATTTTTTTCTTTGTTTTGTAATTTATGACTCAAGAACATAGAAATCAATCCAATAATGATTTTTTTAAAATCTAAAATTCAAAAGCTTTTAGGGATGATAAATAACCTATTTTCAAAGAACTCAAGACCATGCTACTAAATGATGTGGATCCTTTCAAGCAAACAACCTAGGATTAAGTAATTCAAAGAAATAAGAATGAATGAATTACTAAGAATGTACTTAAGATAATCTAATAGAACCCTTAAGAACAAGACCCAAAAATAACAAAAAAAGTGCCAACAAACTTTAAGACGTCAATAAGTAGAGTAAATGATGGAATTTGGGTTCAAAAATGAGGAAAAATGAATTGATGTTATTTATTATTTATAGGAATCGAAAGAAGTTTCAATTTGATATATTAAAATAGTTATTTCGATTCATGAATTAAAAGTTATAACGGTTTAAAGTTGTAACCCTAATTAATAACTTTTGTTTTTTGAAACTCAGAAGTGCAACAACTCTCTTGTTTTTTTGAAGAATAAAGATAGATTGAACATAGAAAAAAAAGAACAAGAAAAAGATACGAAGAATTTAAAGAAAATTATGAAACGAAATCCAAAGTCGAAAAAACGACAACAAAATTGAGGGAAAACGCAAGACTTGAAGGACAAAATTTCTTACTTTTTTTATTTATGACTCAAGGATGCAAAAAACAATCAACTAACGATTTTTATTCAAAAATAGGTAGATGAAAATATATAACGTATTTTTAGCAACCAAGGCTCTGATACCAAATGTTATGGATCTTTTAGGTGAACAACCTAGGACAATAGGAACTCAAAGGAATAGGAACAATTGAATTGCTAAGAATATGCTTAAGATGATCTAATAGAACCCTTAAGAACAAGAACCGAAAAACGCAAAAAAGGTTGTGACCAAAATTTAAGACATTAGTAAGTAGAGTAAATAATGGAATTTGGATTCAAAAATGTGGAGAACGGAACTAATGTATCATTGTATTTTATGGAATCAAAACGAGCTTCGATTTGATATATTATAATAATTTTTTTAAAATTGTTAACTGCAAGAACTCTCTTGCTTTTTTGAAGGACAAAGATAGATTAAACACAGAAAAAAAGAACAAGAAAATGATACGAAGAATTTAAACAAAGCTACGTAAGGAAATCTAAAGACGAAAAACAATGATAACAAAATTGAAAGAAAACGCAAGACTTAAAAGATGAAATTTCTTTCTTCTTTTGTGTTAACGAACTTTGAATAAGAGGGGTTGAAAAGAATGAACCAAGAACAGTTTCACAAGCCACTTATGGCTACCATATTCGTGTTCTAACTTCTCTATTTCTATCCATCTTTGTACTAAAATCTTGAAAGAAAAGAAGCTGAAAAAGAAAATCAAAAATAAAAAAAAAGAAAATAGTAAATCCAAAACATGCAACAGAAGAACAAAAATAATAAATATAAATCATCTTTTAAAAGCATAAACAACAATAAAGACTAAGAAATACAAGCATTAAAAAATAGAAAACAATTACAACAAAACATACATAAAAATGTTACTTAGTGTCGAAAAATCAAGATTCAGACAAAATTTAAAAAAAAAAAATAAAAGCAATAAAACATTATAACAAATAACTAAAGTAAAAAAATGAAACAAAAAATAATTGAAAAAATAATAGAAATGAAAATGAATAATACAAACAAGAAGGTACGAAAATAGTGAGCTAAATATCACTTGAAAAAAATTAAAGCACTAAATATAAAATCAAAAATGAAAACAAAAATAAAAAATCAAGAATGAAAGAAAATGAAAAGCACAAATAAACTTCAAAAATGCAAAAGAGGAACTAAAAATGGAGAAAGATGAAACATAGCAATGAACGTGAAGTGAAATGGAGAACCAAAGCAAGCGATTAACAAAAGGAAAACAAAAAATGAACCAAAAAATAAGTGAAATCTTGAAAGAAGAAGAGAAGTTGAAAATGGAGACATGAGAAAATGTCTGAAAATAGCATGAATTCTTCAAGAACAGGATTGGAAATTGGTAAATAAGTGAGAAATAACGTAATTTTTACTTAGACGACGTCGCTAACAAAATAAAAAAGAAAACAAAACAAGTAATAAACCTTGAATAAGAGGGGCTGAAAAGATTGAATCAAGAACAACAGCTGGAAAGTGAGCGAGGAATTTCGTGAACGTTAAAAAAATGACCTAAAGAAAAGAAACAAAGTAAGAACGAGGACTTGGAAAACGAACCAAAAAGGGCGAGTAAGAGTAGGAGAATTAAAAGCAATATTGAGAAATGAGAAGTGTGTTGAGTAAAATATCATGTAAATGAATGAGCTGAAATAGGATTCACAAATAATGAGTTGATAACTATTTATAAAATAATAAAAGATAATGATGTAAATTGCTCATACCCAAAACGAAAACGTTTTTCTACTTATGAAAAAAAATGTTATTTACGTATTCATTACTACCATGACAAACAAACATAAAAGATAGTTAAATTTTAGAATGAAGGTCATATTATTTGCTAAAATTATTAAATAAAATCATTAATTGTATAGATTAGTGCCCTTTACGATCCGCTTTGATAATTTTGTGCTTTAAAGTTATTTTGTCTAACTTATTAATTATAATTGTTATATTCTTAATTTTTTTAGTTAATTTTAAGTTCTTAAATTATTATTTAGTGTTATTTTTGTAAAAAATTATATTTTTAGAGAAAATTAAACAATTTAAATTAAAAAGGACTTAAATGAAAATAACAAAAGTTGAAAATTTAAATTGAATTAAAAAGTGGGCTTAAATGCAATTAACAAAAAATTAAATTAAAAATTTTTCTCTACGCAGAGAGAAAGAACCACGCGCAAAATTGATCATAGCTCATCACGCACCGTTAGATCGTAAATTAAACTGAAGATCGTGAGATTGAAATGCAAACGCTGATGGAGAGAATGGACGATATTGCAACTGCTCCACAAAGCCACCGTTCAAGCACACGGCATAATTCTCCTCGCGACACGGCCTACTTAATACGCGTGCGCCTCACGCCTCACTAATCAATCCGCCACGTATCTTGTTATCCGTCCAAATAATAATATGGAGCCACGTGTCATGCGATAGAAATGAAAATTCAAAAACTTCCTATGAGATCGCCAGATAGATCTGCTTAACACAAATAGCTTTTGTACGTTCTCATCCTTCGCTTTGTTCGTAACATCAAGAAACGCTTAGAATTTGGAATTTCGCTTATCTTGGTGTTTTTTCTTAGGGTTTCAAATTTTTTTATCGATCGCGTATAGATCCGCTTAATCTGATCTTTTATTCTTTGTTAAAAAATATATAATCGCATAGTCTTTGGAGAGGATTAAATTGATCGAAAGAGGAAATGGAGCGGTCGAGGAAATCAAAATGATCTCTGGGCTTTTGGAGTTAATCTTTGTCGTATAATCGCAAAATCTTTGATCGTAGTAGTTTGAACTTTGTTAACCCCTTTGATCTTGTTGAATCCGACGTCGTATTGTCGATTCGACACTACATAAGAATTTATGTTTGTAAACTCGTAAAATTTCTTTTCGATCGAAAGAACGCTTTTGTTATAAGATTTATATTTATTATTTTTGTTCTTTGCATGTTTTGGAATTACTATTTTCTTTCTTTTTATATTTTTGATTTTCGCTTTCAGCCTTCTCTTCTTCTTTCAAGATTTCAAGACAGAGGTGGGCTTCTCGAGTTAATCTTTGTCGTATAATCGCAAAATCTTTGATCATAGTTTGAACTTTGTTAACCCCTTTGATCTTGTTGAATCCGATGTCGTATTGTGGATTAATACCGCATATGAATTTATGTTTGTAAACTCGTAAAATTCCTTTTCGATCGAAAGAACGCTTTGTTAAAAGATTTATATTTATTATGTTCTTCTCGTTGCATGTTTTGGATTTACTATTTTCTTTTATTTTTTATTTTTGATTTTCGCTTTCAGCTTCTCTTCTTCTTCATTCTTGGTTCATTCTTTTCGCCCCTCTTATTCAAGGTTCGTTACTGCTTCATTTTCTTTTTTGTTGTGTTAATTGACGCCGCCTCTTGGAGAAATCACGCCATTTCTCACTTATTTACCAATTTCCAATCCTCGTTCTTGAAGAAGTCACGCTTATTTTCGCATTTAACGCTAACACGCCTCCATTTTCACTTTCTCTTCTTTCAAGATTTCATTTAATTTTTGGTTCATTTTTTGTTTTCCTTTTGTTAATGGCTTGCCCTGGTTCTCCATTTCACTTCACGCTCGCTGTTCACGCTTTCATCTTTCTCCATTTTTAGTTCCTCTTTTGCATTTTTTGAAGTTTGTTTGTGCTTTTCAAAATTACAAGCAAGATCTTTAATTCTTTATCATTAAACTAGTGAGTGATGGGCAATTTCATCTCTCTAACATTTTTAAGATAATAAAAATTTGAAATCTAATTGTGCTCTTGTTATTTTTGCAAAAATAAAAGAAAAGAGTTTAACCGTGCTCTTATTTGATAGATTAACGGTATGTTGTTAAGATTGTATCGTATTTATCCATTGTATCGGATTTGATACATTTAAGGTATATTTATTCTTATTTTAATATTTTTTTTTATTTTTATTCTCAAATGATATCTTTGAATTATCCATATTTATATTACTAATAGTTATTTTGATCAATTTTAACAACAATCACAATGAATAGTATACTTTAAAAGTATTATTAAAGTTTAAATTTAAAGCTATAATAGTTGAGTTTAAGAGTTAAAAAAAATACCGAAATAAAAATAATAATACTCCAAAAATACCAACTTCTAATGTATTTGTGTAGTGTTTACTACTTGTTTAACAAAAATATCTCATCATTAAATTATTTGAATATTAATATTTTATGTTATGAAAATATTGTTAGTACAATAAGGCTAAAAAAAAACCGTAAGATAAATTATTTATCAAGAATGTGATATTCCATATTAATTAGATTAAATCAAGATAAATTATTTGTTAGGGAAAATAAATAATTAATATGCTATAAATATAATTGGTATAAAGTATGAGTTATTATTTATTATTTTTAAAATATATTTTATATTTTTTATTATATATTTTTTCAAAAGAATTTACATTAATTTTAATTTTATTATTTAGAATATAAATATTACTAATAAGAATCTTTAATTTCTCGTGAAGTATATATAACATATTCATTGCATTCTCAAGAGAAGTGAAAGCTACAATCACCACAAAGAAAGAGTGCACATGAGTAGCTACCGGGGTAGAAGTAGGACGGCCAAATCAAGATTCGCCTTTTTTATTGTATTTCAATATCTCCAAAGTCCAACCTCTCGTATTTAACGTTACCTCACATCATTTCAATTTTCAGCTTTTCAGAGCATACAACTTTTTCTTTCCTTTTTTCACCCTCTCTTCTCCTCTACCTCTCACATTTTACTCTTTCTACTTTTTTTCTTTTAAAAAACCCACTTTCTCGACTTTCTTTCTCGTCTTTTTATCTTCTCCTTTCTCTCGTTGGTGATTTTTTGTTCCTTGCTTTGGCATTTGGGTCTCAGAATGAAATCTTATTGTTATCTATCTTTCTTCTTTTTATTTATTTATAATTATAATTTATTTCACACTTAAATCGAAGACCCATGTGCTCTTGTTTTGTTTGCTTCGAGGGAGGAAGAACTCAATAAACAAATCAACAATAATGTACTAGTCATAGAATAATAATTTGACTTACATTTCAACAATTCAAGTTCAACCCTTTTTTTATCTTTCAATTCCTCTATTCTAATTTTAAGCCTAGACAAGAGATATTTTATCCCCTTTTCTCTTTACTTGTAGTCGAGAAGTGGAGAGAGAGGAAGTTTTAATTTTTCACCTCAAACAAAGATTTAAGAAATGACTCAAGATGAAGACTTTAAGCTCCCCGAAGATTCGTGTCTTTCACTATTTAACACCTTCTCGTTTCCATTGAACAATTAAGTTAATTTTATTTTCTTTTATTAATAGCTAAGTTGTATTTAGTCTTTTCCTTAAGAATCTTATTGTTTTGATGTTTCCAATGTTTCTTTTGTTTTTTTTCTTCCCCAATTTACGTACAAAAGTACTTGAGTGAATATACATTGTGATGGGTGTAAGCAAAAAGTGAAGAAAATCATTCAGATAATTGAAGGTGTTTCCTTTTATCTCATTTATTTTTAGTTCGTATTCTATTGTCTTCTTTATCATTCTTTTGTGACTTGACTTTTCACAACTTGTATTTCTTAGTCTTTATTGTTGTTTATGCTTTTAAAAGATGATTTATATTTATTATTTTTGTTCTTGTGTTGCATGTTTTGGATTTACTATTTTCTTTCTTTCTTTATTGTTTTTCTCGACCCGTGTCTTTGTTTTGTTTTCATCAATATGTTATATGTATGCTTTTTAGAGATATCGTGATTAAAGGGCTTTTAATTTGGGTAATTAGAATTATTTAGCTGATTTTTTGTTTGAAAAATTTAAAAATATTTTTAAAATTTATAGTAAATATAATTAAATTAATTCACTTAATTACCCATTATAGACTCTTTCAAAGGTAAATAGCATTTATTTTATAAGTAGAAAACCACAACATTCGCTTTGGGTATAAGCAATTTACATTATTATCCTTTATTATTTTATGAATAGATATCAACTCATTATTTGTGAAACCCATTTCAAATTCTTCATAGACTCTTTCTAGTTCATTTTTCCGCTTCTCGTTTACTTTGTTTTTTCTCTTCGTGTCATTTTTTTAACGCTCACGAAATTCCTCGCTCGCTTCCACTGTTCTGGCTCATTCTTTTCAAATTTCTCTTGTTCAAGGTTGGTTACTCGCTTCATTTTCTTTTTTGTTGTGTTAATCGACGCCGCCCTTGAAGAAATCACGCCATTTCTCACTTATTTACCAATTTCCAATCCCTCGCTCTTGAAGAAGTCACGCTATTTTCAGACGCTTGCTAACGGCTCCATTTTTCATCTTCTCTTCTTTCAAGATTTCATTTATTTTTTGGTTCATTTTTTCTTTTCCTTTTGTTAATGGCTTGCCCTGCTTTCTCTATTTCACTTCACGCTCAAGGCTCACGCTTTCATCTTTCTCCATTTTTTGAAGTTTGTTTGTGCTTTTCATTTTTTTCAAGAGATATTTTATCTCACTATTTTCGCATCTTTGTTGGTATTATTCATTTTCATTTCTATTATTTTTTCAATTATTCTTTGTTTCATTTTTTTTTACTTTAGTTATTTGTTGTAGTTTTATATTGTCATTGCCGAAGGAAAAGAAATAGGAAAAAGAGGGAAAAATGGGTGTCTCAGTGCCGGGGCTTCCTGCTCGCTTGCAGACAAGCTTTTGGTTCACGCGAAAACGGCACAATCAAGCATAATCAGGACTAGTACATTGCCTTTCATGCAGTCAAAAGCAATGAGAAAAGACTGCCCCCAATCCTGGAAACCCCTATCGAAGTTTGTGACTCTTGCTTTGTGAAACCGAACAAGGTTTTAGAAAGTGCCGGTAATAACAAGGAATGTCATTCCTTGAATCTAGAGGTGCTTAAGTTACAGTGCTCAGTATACTTGTGATTTATGACTTCCTTTTTTTATTTTAGTTTTAATTTTATTATATGTATGGAGGAAGGAGTCTTTTAGTAGTCAAGCGTTTAATACTTGTGCTAATAGCTCAGGCATTTTTCTAAAACATGATCAAAGTTGAAAGCCTAAAACCGAGATTTGAACTACATTATTGCAAATTAAAGATGTTATTTTGTCAACTATGGCTAACGAAAGAAAAAAAGAAAAAAGAAGAGAAAGAAGAGAAAAAAAAGAAGAGAAAGAAGAGAAAAAAAAGAAGAGAAAGAAAAGAAAAAAGGAAAAAGGGAAAAAATGAACTTTTGAATCAAGAAGTGCTTAAGTTGCGATCTCGTGTATACTTGTTATTTGAGACTTCCTTTTTTGTTTTAGTTTTAATTTAATTATATGTCCTGAGGAAGGAGTCTTTTAGTACTCAAGTGGTTAATACTTAAGCTAATAGCTCAGGCATTTTTCTAAAACATGATCAAAGTTGAAAGCCTAAGACAGAGATGTGAACTGCACAAGTGGAGCTTGTGAAATCAACTAAGAAAGCACAAGAAGCTATGGCACCGGTGACAGAGGAATCGCTAAATCTAAAGCTCCTAAAGAAGTTATTAAATCGCTATCGCCAGACAGATTAGACGAAGCCGAGATCGACTTGCTAAGTCTCATAGCTCCATCTAATGTTGATTTGATAAAGCAATTCGACAAAGAAATCATAAACAAGGAAAAAATCTGAGACATCTCTTGTTAGATGCTTGCGTACACCTTTATTGTAATGATGATTTTATTTTGTCCACTATTGCCAAAAAAGAAGAAGAGAAACAATGGAAAAAAGGAAAAAAATGAACTTTTGAATCTAGAGGTGCTTAAGTTAATCGCTCAGTATACTTGTGATTTATGACTTCCTTTTTGATTTTAGTTTTAATTTAATTATATGTCCTGAGGAAGGAGTCATTTAGTAGTCAAGTGTTTAATACTTGAGCTAATAGCTCAGGCATTTTTCTAAAACATGATCAAAGTTGAAAGCCTAAGACCGAGATTTGAACTATAATAAGTGGAGCTTGTGAAATCAACTAAGAAAGCACAAGAAGCTATGGCACCGGGTGACAGAGGAATCGCTAAATCTAAAAGTCATAAAGAAGTTATTAAATCACTTATCGCCAGATGTATTAGACGAAGCCGAGATCGACTTGCTAAGTCTCAGCTCCATCTAATGTTGATTTGATACAAGAATTAGACAAAGAAAGTCAAGCAAAACAAAGGAATAAATTGAGCCATTTTCTCTTGTTAGATCCTCGCAAATACCTTTATTGCAAATGAAAGATGTTATTTTGTCAACTATGGCTAAAAAAAAGAAGAGGAAGAAGAGAAAAAAGAAAAAAGAAAGAAAGAAGAGAAAAAAAGAAAAAAGAAGAGAAAGAGGAGAAAAAAAAGAAGAGAAAGAGGAGAAAAAAAAAGAGGAGAAAGAAGAGAAAAAAAAAGAAGAGAAAAAAAAAATAGAAAAAAAAAGAGAAAAAAAAAGAAGAAAATGAAGAGAAACAAAAAGAAGAGAAAGAATACAAAGAAAAAGAAGAGAATCTAGAGAAAAAAAAGAAGAGAAAGAAGAGAAAAAAAAGAAGAGAAACAAGAGAAAAAAAAGAAGAGAAACAAGAGAAAAAAAGAAGAGAAAGAAGAGAAAAAAAAGAAGAGAAAGAAGAGAAAAAGAAGAAGAGAAAGAACAGAAAAAAAGAAGAAAAAGAAAAGAAAAAAGGGAAAAGGGAAAAAAATGAACTTTTGAATCAAGAAGTGCTTAAGTTGCGATCTCGTGTATACTTGTGATTTGGGACCGCTTTTTTGTTTTAGTTTTAGTTTTAATTTAATTATATGTCTGGAGGAAGGAGTCTTTTAGTAGTCAAGTGGTTAATACTTAAGCTAATACCTCTCGTGCATTTTTCTAAAACATGATCAAAGTTAAGTGGAGCTTGTGAAATCAACTAAGAAAGCACAAGAAGCTATGGCACTGTGACAGAGGAATCGCTAAATCTAAAAGTCACTAAAGAAGTTATTAAATCACTTATCGTCAGATGTATTAGACGAAGCCGAGATCGACTTGCTAAGTCTTTCGTTCCATCTAATGTTGATTTGATAAAGAATTAGACAAAGAAAGTCGCAAAACAAGAGAAAGAATCGAAGACATTTTCTCTTGTTAGATCCTCGCAGACACCTTTATTGCAGCAAAGATGTTATTTTGTCAACTATGGCTAAAAAAAAAAAGAGAAAGAAGAGAAAAAAAGAAGAGAAAGAAGAGAAACAAAAAAGAAGAGAAAGAAAGGAAAAAGGAAAAAATTCACTTTTGAATCAAGAAGTGCTTTAGTTACGTGCTCGTATACTTGTGATTTATGACTTCCTTTTTGATTTTAGTTTTAATTTAATTATATGTCCGAGGAAGGAGTCTTTTAGTAGTCAAGTGTTTAATACTTGTGCTAATAGTCGTGTGCATTTTTCTAAAACATGATCAAAGTTGAAAGCCTAAGACAGAGATGTGAACCGCAATAAGTGAAGCTTGTGAAATCAACTAAGAAAGCACAAGAAGTCAGACACTGTGACAGAGGAATCGCTAAATCTAAAGTCGATAAAGAAGTTATTAAATCGCTATCGCCAGACTGATTAGACGAAGATGAGATCGACTTGCTAAGTGTTCGGCCCATCTAATGTTGATTTGATACAAGAATTAGACAAAGAAAGTCCGCAAAACAAGTGGAAAGAATCCGAGACATTTTCTCTTGTTAGATCCTCGCAGACACCTTTATTGCAGAACAAAGATGTTATTTTGTCAACTATGGCTAAAAAAAAAGAGAAAGAAGAGAAAAAAAAGAAGAGAAAGAAGAGAAACAAAAAAGAAGAGAAAGAAAGGAAAAAAGGAAAAAATTCACTTTTGAATCAAGAAGTGCTTAAGTTACGTGCTCAGTATACTTGTGATTTATGACTTCCTTTTTGATTTTAGTTTTAATTTAATTATATGTCCGGAGGAAGGAGTCTTTTAGTAGTCAAGTGTTTAATACTTGTGCTAATAGTTGTGTGCATTTTTCTAAAACATGATCAAAGTTGAAAGCCTAAGACCGAGATTTGAACTATAATAAGTGGAGCTTGTGAAATCAACTAAGAAAGCACAAGAAGCTATGGCACTGTGACAGAGGAATCGCTAAATCTAAAAGCTACTAAAGAAGTTATTAAATCACTTACATCGCCAGACGTATTAGACGAAGCCGAGATCGACTTGCTAAGTCTCAGCTCCATCTAATGTTGATTTGATACAAGAATTAGACAAAGAAAGTCGCAAAACAAGAGAAAAATCGAGACATTTTCTCTTGTTAGATCTTCGCAGACACCTTTATTGTACCGAAAGATGTTATTTTGTCAACTATGGCTAAAAAAAAAACGAAGAGAAAAAAAGAAAAAAGAAAGAAAGAAGAGAAAAAAAAGAAGAGAAAAAAAGAAGAGAAAGAAGAGAAAAAAAAAGAGAAAGAAAAGAAAAAAAAGAAGAGAAAGAAGAGAAAAAAAGAAGAGAAAGAAGAGAAAAAAAGAAGAGAAAGAAGAGAAAAAAAGAGAAAGAAGAGAAAAAAAGAAGAGAAAGAAGAGAAAAAAAAGAAGAAAAAGAAAAGAAAAAAGGAAAAGGGAAAAAAATGAACTTTTGAATCAAGAAGTGCTTAAGTTGTGATCTCGTGTATACTTGTGATTCGGTATGCTTTTTTTGTTTTAGTTTTAATTTAATTATATGTCTGGAGGAAGGAGTCTTTTAGTAGTCAATTGGTTAATACTTAAGCTAATAGCTCAGGCATTTTTCTAAAACATGATCAAAGTTAAGGAGCTTGTGAAATCAACTAAGAAAGCACACGAAGCTATGGCACCGGTGACAGAGGAATCATTAATCTAAAGTCGCCAGACATATTAGACAAGACTGAGATCGACTTGCTATGTCTCAGCATCATGTATTGTTGATTTGATAAAGCAATTAGAGAGCAAAGTCGCAAAACAATGGAATAAATCGCTACATTTTCTCTTGTTAGATGCTCGCAGACACCCTTATTGCAAATGAAAGATTTTATTTTGTCAACTATTGGCAAAAAAGCCAAAAAAAAAAAGAAGAGAAAGAAAGGAAAAGAGGAAAAAAATGTACTTTTGAATCAAGAAGTGCTTAAGTTACGTGCTCGTATACTTGTGATTTATGACTTCCTTTTTGATTTTAGTTTTAATTTAATTACATGTCCTGAGGAAGGAGTCTTTTAGTAGTGAAGTGTTTAATACTTGTGCTAATAGCTCAGACATTTTTCTAAAACATGATCAAAGTTGAAAGCCTAAGACAGAGATGTGAACTGCAATAAGTGGAGCTTGTGAAATAAACTAAGATAGCACAAGAAGCTATGGCACTCGTGACAGAGGAATCGCTAAATCTAAAGTCGATAAAGAAGTTATTAAATCGCTATCGCCAGATGATTAGACGAGCCGAGATCGACTTGCTAAGTCTCAGCTTCCTTCTAATGTTGATTTGATACAAAGAATTGACAAAGAAAGTCGCAAAACAAGGAAAAAATCGAGACATTTTCTCTTGTTAGATGCTTGCAGACACCTTTATTGGTAATGAAAGATTTTATTTTGTCCACTATTGCCAAAAAAAGAAGAGAAGGAGTGGAAAAAAGGAAAAAAATGAACTTTTAAATCTAGAGGTGCTTAAGTTACAGTGCTCGTGTATACTTGTGATTTATGACTTCCTTTTTGATTTTAGTTATAATTTAATTATATGTCTCGAGGAAGGAGTCTTTTAGTAGTCAAGTGTTTAATACTTAAGCTAAGAGCTCAGGCATTTTTCTAAAACATGATCAAAGTTGAAAGCCTAAGACAGAGATGTGAACTGCAATAAGTGAAGCTTGTGAAATCAACTAAGAAAGCACAAGAAGTCAGACACTGTGACAGAGGAATCGCTAAATCTAAAGTCGATAAAGAAGTTATTAAATCGCTATCGCCAGATCGATTAGACGAAGATGAGATCGACTTGCTAAGTGTTCGGGCCCATCTAATGTTGATTTGATACAAGAATTAGACAAAGAAAGTCAGTAAAACAAGGGAAAGAATCGAGACATTTTCTCTTGTTAGATCCTCGCAGACACCTTTATTGCAACCGAAAGATGTTATTTTTGTCAACTATGGCTAAAAAAAAAAGAGAAAGAAGAGAAAAAAAAGAAGAGAAAGAAGAGAAACAAAAAAGAAGAGAAAGAAAGGAAAAAAGGAAAAAATTCACTTTTGAATCAAGAAGTGCTTAAGTTACAGTGCTCAGTATACTTGTGATTTATGACTTCCTTTTTGATTTTAGTTTTAATTTAATTATATGTCCGAGGAAGGAGTCTTTTAGTAGTCAAGTGTTTAATACTTGTGCTAATAGTCAGGTGCATTTTTCTAAAACATGATCAAAGTTGAAAGCCTAAGACAGAGATGTGAACTGCAATAAGTGAAGCTTGTGAAATCAACTAAGAAAGCACAAGAAGTCAGAACACCATGACAGAGGATTCTCGCTAAATCTAAAGCCGATAAAGAAGTTATTAAATCGCTATCGCCAGACTCCATTAGACGAAGATGAGATGAGACTTGCTAAGTGTTCATTTCCATCTAATGTTGATTTGATACAAGAATTAGACAAAGAAAGTCAGCAAAACAAGGGAAAGAATCGAGACATTTTCTCTTGTTAGATCCTCGCAGACACCTTTATTGCAAATTAAAGATGTTATTTTGTCAACTATGGCTAAAAAAAAAAAAAAGAAGAGAAAAAAAGAAGAGAAAGAAGAGAAACAAAAAGAAGAGAAAGAAAGGAAAAAAGGAAAAAATTCACCTTTGAATCAAGAAGTGCTTAAGTTACAGCCTCAGGTATACTTGTGATTTATGACTTCCTTTTTGATTTTAGTTTTAATTTAATTATATGTCCGGAGGAAGGAGTCTTTTAGTAGTCAAGTGTTTAATACTTGTGCTAATAGTCATGGTGCATTTTTCTAAAACATGATCAAAGTTGAAAGCCTAAGACCGAGATTTGAACTATAATAAGTGGAGCTTGTGAAATCAACTAAGAAAGCACAAGAAGCTATGGCACTGTGACAGAGGAATCGCTAAATCTAAAAGTTGCATAAAGAAGTTATTAAATCCCTTATCGTCAGACGTATTAGACGAAGCCGAGATCGATTTGCTAAGTCTCATAGCTCCATCTAATGTTGATTTGATATAGCAATTAGACAAAAAAGCCGCAAAACAAGAGAAAAATCTCGGGACATTTTCTCTTGTTAGATCCTCGCAGACACCTTTATTGCAAATTAAAGATGTTATTTTGTCAACTATGGCTAAAAAACGAAGAGAAAAAAAAAAAAGAAGAGAAAGAAGAGAAAAAAAAAGAAGAGAAAGAAGAGAAAAAAAAAGAAGAGAAAGAAGAGAAAAAAAAGAAGAGAAAGAAGAGAAAAAAAAGAAGAGAAAGAAGAGAAAAAAAGAAGAAAAAGAAAAGAAAAAAGGGAAAAGGGAAAAAATGAACTTTTGAATCAAGAAGTGCTTAAGTTGCGATCTCGTGTACTTGTGATTCGACTGCTTTTTTGTTTTAGTTTTAATTTAATTATATGTCCGAGGAAGGAGTCTTTTAGTAGTCAATTGGTTAATACTTAAGCTAATAGCTCAGGCATTTTTCTAAAACATGATCGTGTTAAGTGGAGCTTGTGAAATCAACTAAGAAAGCACAAGAAGCTATGGCACCTGTGACAGAGGAATCTCGTCAATCTAAAGTCGCCAGACATATTAGACAAGACTGAGATCGACTTGCTATGTCTCAGTACCATGTATTGTTGATTTGATAAAGCAATTAGAGAGCAAAGTCGCAAAACAATGCAATAAATCTGCTACATTTTCTCTTGTTAGATGCTCGCAGACACCCTTATTGCAATGTAAAGATTTTATTTTGTCAACTATTGGCAAAAAAAGCCAAAAAAAAAAAAAGAAGAGAAAGAAAGGAAAAGAGGAAAAAAATGTACTTTTGAATCAAGAAGTGCTTAAGTTACAGTGCTCGTATACTTGTGATTTATGACTTCCTTTTTGATTTTAGTTTTAATTTAATTACATGTCCTGAGGAAGGAGTCTTTTAGTAGTGAAGTGTTTAATACTTGTGCTAATAGCTCAGACATTTTTCTAAAACATGATCAAAGTTGAAAGCCTAAGACAGAGATGTGAACCGCAATAAGGGAGCTTGTGAAATAAACTAAGATAGCACAAGAAGCTATGGCACTGGTGACAGAGGAATCGCTAAATCTAAAGCCGATAAAGAAGTTATTAAATCGCTATCGCCAGACAGATTAGACGAGCCGAGATCGACTTGCTAAGTCTCAGCTTCCTTCTAATGTTGATTTGATACCGCAATTCGACAAAGAAAGTCAGCAAAACAAGGAAAAAAATCGAGACATTTTCTCTTGTTAGATGCTTGCAGACACCTTTATTGCAATTAAAAATATTATTTTGTCCACTATTGCCAAAAAAAGAAGAGAAGGAGTGGAAAAAGGAAAAAAATGAACTTTTAAATCTAGAGGTGCTTAAGTTACGTGCTCAGTATACTTGTGATTTATGACTTCCTTTTTGATTTTAGTTATAATTTAATTATATGTCCGTGGAAGGAGTCTTTTAGTAGTCAAGTGTTTAATACTTGTGCTAATAGCTCAGGCATTTTTCTAAAACATGGTCGTGTTGAAAGCCTAAGACAGAGATGTGAACTGCAATAAGTGGAGCTTGTGAAATCAACTAAGAAAGCACAAGAAGCTATGGCACTGTGACAGAGGAATCGCTAAATCTAAAGCCGATAAAGAAGTTATTAAATCGCCATCGCCAGACTGATTAGACGAAGATGAGATCGTACTTGCTAAGTGTTCGGCCCATCTAATGTTGATTTGATACAAAGAATTAGACAAAGAAAGTCAGCAAAACAAGGGAAAGAATCGAGACATTTTCTCTTGTTAGATCCTCGCAGACACCTTTATTGCAAATTAAAGATGTTATTTTGTCAACTATGGCTAAAAAAAAAGAGAAAGAAGAGAAAAAAAAGAAGAGAAAGAAGAGAAACAAAAAAGAAGAGAAAGAAAGGAAAAAAGGAAAAAATTCACTTTTGAATCAAGAAGTGCTTAAGTTACGTGCTCAGGTATACTTGTGATTTATGACTTCCTTTTTGATTTTAGTTTTAATTTAATTATATGTCCTGAGGAAGGAGTCTTTTAGTAGTCAAGTGTTTAATACTTGTGCTAATACCGTGTGCATTTTTCTAAAACATGATCAAAGTTGAAAGCCTAAGACCGAGATTTGAACTATAATAAGTGGAGCTTGTGAAATCAACTAAGAAAGCACAAGAAGCTATGGCACCGGTGACAGAGGAATCGCTAAATCTAAAAGTTGCTAAAGAAGTTATTAAATCACTTATCGCCAGACAGATTAGACGAGCCGATATCGTACTTGCTAAGTCTCATAGCTCCATCTAATGTTGATTTGATACAAGAATTAGACAAAGAAAGCCGCAAAACAAGAGAAAAATCTGAGACATTTTCTCTTGTTAGATCCTCGCAGACACCTTTATTGCAGCTGAAAGATGTTATTTTGTCAACTATGGCTAAAAAAAATGAAGAGAAAAAAAAGAAAAAAGAAAGAGAAGAGAAAAAAAAAAGAAGAGAAAGAAGAGAAAAAAAAAAAAAGAGAAAGAAGAGAAAAAAAAAAGAAGAGAAAGAAGAAAAAAAAAAAGAAGAGAAAAAAAAAGAAGAGAAAGAAGAGAAAAAAAAAGAAGAGAAAGAAGAGAAAAAAAAAAGAAGAGAAAGAAGAGAAAAAAAAAGAAGAGAGAGAAAAGAAAGAAGGAAAAGGGAAAAAAATGAACTTTTGAATCAAGAAGTGCTTAAGTTGCGATCTCGTGTATACTTGTGATTCGGGACCCGCTTTTTTGTTTTAGTTTTAATTTAATTACATGTCCGAGGAAGGAGTCTTTTAGTAGTCAATTGGTTAATACTTAAGCTAATAGCTCAGGCATTTTTCTAAAACATGATCGTGTTAAGTGGAGCTTGTGAAATGAACTAAGAAAGCACAAGAAGCTATGGCACCGGTGACAGAGGAATCATTAATCTAAAGTCGCTAAAGAAGTTATAAAATCACTAATCGGCCAGACATATTAGACAAGATCGAGATCGTACTTGCTATGTCTCAGTAGCATCATGTATTGTTGATTTGATAAAGCAATTAGAGAGCAAAGTCGCAAAACAATGGAATAAATCTGCTACATTTTCTCTTGTTAGATGCTCGCAGACACCCTTATTGCACCAAAGATTTTATTTTGTCAACTATTGGCAAAAAAAGCCAAAAAAAAAAGAAGAGAAAGAAAGGAAAAGAGGAAAAAATGTACTTTTGAATCAAGAAGTGCTTAAGTTACGTGCCTCGTATACTTGTGATTTATGACTTCCTTTTGATTTTAGTTTTAATTTAATTATATGTCCTGAGGAAGGAGTCTTTTAGTAGTGAAGTGTTTAATACTTGTGCTAATAGCTCTGCATTTTTCTAAAACATGATCAAAGTTGAAAGCCTAAGACAGAGATGTGAATCGCAATAAGTGGAACTTGTGAAATAAACTAAGATAGCACAAGAAGTCATGGCACTGGTGACAGAGGAATCGCTAAATCTAAAGTCGATAAAGAAGTTATTAAATCGCCATCGCCAGACGTATTAGACGAGCCGAGATCGACTTGCTAAGTCTCATAGCTTCTTTCTAATGTTGATTTGATACAAAGAATTGACAAAGAAAGTCAGCAAAACAAGGAAAAAAATCTGAGACATTTTCTCTTGTTAGATGCTTGCAGACACCTTTATTGTACTGAAAGATTTTATTTTGTCCACTATTGCCAAAAAAAAAGAAGAAGAGAAACAATGGGAAAATGGAGAAAAATGAACTTTTGAATCTAGAGGTGCTTAAGTTACGTGCTCGTGTATACTTGTGATTTATGACTTCCTTTTTGATTTTAGTTTTAATTTAATTATATGTCTGGAGGAAGGAGTCTTTTAGTAGTCAAGTGTTTAATACTTGTGCTAATAGCTCGTGCATTTTTCTAAAACATGATCCGGTTGAAAGCCTAAGACAGAGATGTGAACTGCAATAAGTGGAGCTTGTGAAATCAACTAAGAAAGCACAAGAAGCCATGGCACCGTGGCGAGGAATCGCTAAATCTAAAAGCTACTAAAGAAGTTATTAAATCACTTATCGCCATGACAGATTAGACGAAGCCGAGATCGACTTGCTAAGTCTCAAGCTCCATCTAATGTTGATTTGATACAAGAATTAGACAAAGAAAGTCAGCAAAACAAGAGAAAAATCGAGACATTTTCTCTTGTTAGATCCTCGCAAATACCTTTATCGCAATTAAAGATGTTATTTTGTCAACTATGGCTAAAAACAAAAGAAGAGGAAGAAGAGAAAAAAAGAAAAAAGAAAGAAAGAAGAGAAAAAAAGAAGAAAGAAGAGAAAGAGGAGAAAAAAAAGAAGAGAAAGAAGAGAAAAAAAAAGAAGAGAAAAAAAGAAGAGAAAGAAGAGAAAAAAAGAAGAGAGAGAAGAGAAAAGGGAAAAAATGAACTTTTGAATCAAGAAGTGCTTAAGTTGCGATCTCGTGTATACTTGTGATTTGGGACCGCTTTTTTGTTTTAGTTTTAGTTTTAATTTAATTATATGTCCGTGGAAGGAGTCTTTTAGTAGTCAAGTGGCTAATACTTAAGCTAATAGCTCAGGCATTTTTCTAAAACATTATCGTGTTAAGTGGAGCTTGTGAAATCAACTAAGAAAGCACAAGAAGCTATGGCACTGTGACAGAGGAACTGCTCAATCTAAAGTCGCTAAAGAAGTTATAAAATCACTAATCGCTCGGACATATTAGACAAGACCGAGATCGACTTGCTATGTCTCATAGTACCATGTATTGTTGATTTGATAAAGCAATTAGACAAAGAAAGTCGCAAAACAATGGAAAAAATCTGCTACATTTTCTCTTGTTAGATGCTCGCAGACACCTTTATTGCAATTAAAGATTTTATTTTGTCAACTATTGGCCAAAAAGCCAAAAAAAAAAGAAGAGAAAGAAAGGAAAAGGGGAAAAAATGTACTTTTGAATCAAGAAGTGCATAAGTTACGTGCTCGTATACTTATGATTTATGACTTCCTCTTTGATTTTAGTTTTAATTTAATTATATGTCCTGAGGAAGGAGTCTTTTAGTAGTGAAGTTGTTTAATACTTGTGCTAATAGCTCAGGCATTTTTCTAAAACATGGTCGTGTTGAAAGCCTAAGACAGAGATGTGAACTGCAATAAGTGGAGCTTGTGAATTCAACTAAGAAAGCACAAGAAGCTATGGCACCGTGGCAGAGGAATCGCTAAATCTAAAGTCATAAAGAAGTTATTAATTCACTTCGTCAGACAGATTAGACAAAGCCGAGATCGACTTACTAAGTCTCATAGCTCCATCTAATGTTGATTTGATAAAGCAATTAGACAGAAAGTCGCAAAACATTGGAAAAATCGAGACATTTTCTCTTGTTAGATCCTCAAATACCTTTATCGCAATTTGAAAGATTTTATTTTGTCCACTATTGCTAAAAACAAAAGAAGAGGAAGAAGAGAAAAAAAAGAAAAAAGAAAGAAAGAAGAGAAAAAAAAGAAGAAGAGAAGGAGGAGAAAAAAAAAGAAGAGAAGGAGGAGAAAAAAAAAGAAGAGAAAGAAGAGAAAAAAGACGAAGAGAAAGAACAGAAAAAAAGAAGAGAGAGAAGAGAAAAGGGAAAAAATGAATTTTTGAATCAAGAAGTGCTTAAGTTGCGATCTCGTGTATACTTGTGATTTGGGACTGCCTTTTTTGTTTTAGTTTTAGTTTTAATTTAATTATATGTCCGTGGAAGGAGTCTTTTAGTAGTCAAGTGGTTAATACTTAAGCTAATAGCTCAGGCATTTTTCTAAAACATGATCAAAGTTAAGTGGAGCCTGTGAAATCAACTAAGAAAGCACAAGAAGCTATGGTAATCGTGACAGAGGAATCAATCTAAAGTCGCTAAAGAAGTTATAAAATCACTAACTGCCAAGACATATTAGACAAGATCGAGATCGACTTGCTATGTCTCAGCATCATGTATTGTTGATTTGATAAAGCAATTAGACAAAGAAAGTCGCAAAACAATGGAAAAAATCGACATTTTCTCTCGTTAGATACTGCAGACACCTTTATTGCAACAAAGATTTTATTTTGTCAACTATTGGCAAAAAAGCCAAAAAAAAAAAGAAGAGAAAGAAAGGAAAAGAGGAAAAAAAATGTACTTTTGAATCAAGAAGTGCTTAAGTTACGTGCTCGTATACTTGTGATTTATGACTTCCTCTTTCATTTTAGTTTTAATTTAATTATATGTCCTGAGGAAGGAGTCTTTTAGTAGTGAAGTGTTTAATACTTGTGCTAATAGCTCTGGCATTTTTCTAAAACATGATCAAAGTTGAAAGCCTAAGACAGAGATGTGAACTGCAATAAGTGGAACTTGTGAAATCAACTAAGAAAGCACAAGAAGCTATGGCACTGTGACAGAGGAATCGCTAAATCTAAAGCCGATAAAGAAGTTATTAAATCGCTATCGCCAAGATGCATTAGACGAGCCGAGATCGACTTGCTAAGTCTCAGCTTCTTTCTAATGTTGATTTGATACAAAGAATTCGACAAAGAAAGTCGCAAAACAAGGAAAAAAATCTGAGACATTTTCTCTTGTTAGATGCTTGCAGACACCTTTATTGCAGCTGAAAGATTTTATTTTGTCCACTATTGCGAAAAAAAAAGAAGAAGAGAAGGAGTGGAAAAATGGAGAAAAAATGAACTTTTGAATCTAGAGGTGCTTAAGTTACAGGCTCAGGTATACTTGTGATTTATGACTTCCTTTTTGATTTTAGTTTTAATTTAATTATATGTCTGGAGGGAAGGAGTCTTTTAGTAGTCAAGTGTTTAATACTTGTGCTAATAGCTCTGTGCATTTTTCTAAAACATGATCTGGTTGAAAGCCTAAGACAGAGATGTGAACTGCAATAAGTGGAGCTTGTGAAATCAACTAAGAAATCACAAGAAGTCATGGCACTGTGACAGAGGAATCGCTAAATCTAAAGTCGCTAAGAAGTTATTAATTCACTTATCGTCAGACAGATTAGACAAAGCCGAGATCGACTTGCTAAGTCTCAGCTCCATCTAATGTTGATTTGATAAAGCAATTCGATAGCAAATCCGCTAAACAAGGAAAAAATCGGAGACATCTCTTGTTAGATGCTTGCAGACACCTTTATTGCAGGTGAAAGATTTTATTTTGTCCACTATTGCCAAAAAAAGAAGAATAGAAGGAGTGGAAAAAAGGAAAAAATGAACTTTTAAATCTAGAGGTGCTTAAGATACAGTGCTCGTGTATACTTGTGATTTATGACTTCCTTTTGATTTTAGTTTTAATTTAATTATATGTCCGGAGGAAGGAGTCTTTTAGTAGTGAAGTGTTTAATACTTAAGCTAATAACGCTTTGCATTTTTCTAAAATATGATCTGGTTGAAAGTCTAAGACAGAGATGTTAATCGCAATAAGTGGAGCTTGTGAAATCAACTAAGAAAGCACAAGAAGCTATAAGACTGTGACAGAGGAATCACGAATCTAAAGTCGCTAAAGAAGTTGGTTCCGCTTAGGGCTAAATTCTCCGAAGCAAATGATAATGATGAAGTTGAGCGAAATCTATTTTCAAAATCTCTCGAAAGTTCAAGGACAATAACTAATGAATCATTGGAGTAGTTGCGCATTCTTCTCCGTAAACGAGGTTCGCATATATAAGTGTCGATCACCATGCATGCCGAAACCACATAAGTGTACGATGGATCTACAAAGTGACAATAGCTAATGAATCGTTGTAGTTGCAGATTATTCTCCGTAAACGAGGTTGGCATATATAAGTGTCGATCACCATACATGCCGAAAACCACATTAGTGTACAATGGATCTACAAAGGACAATATCTAATGAATCTGTTGGAGTAGTTGCGCATTCTTCTCCGTAAACGAGGTTGGCATATATAAGTTTCGATCACCATGTATGCCGAAAACCACATTAGTGTACGATGGATCTACAAAGTGACAATATCTAATGAATCTGTTGGAGTAGTTGCAGATTCTTCTCCATAAACGAGGTTGGCATATATTAGTGTCGATCACCATGCAACTCGAACACCACATTAGTGTACGATGGATCTATGCAGAGTGCAACAGGAACCTCTCTGAGTGTAAATTTTCTGATGCCAATATCATTTTCCCAAATAATTTACTACTATGTGACCTATGAGTTTGTTAATTTGCAAAGTTCTAATCTGCGTTTTATTTCTTTTTCCATTTTTTGGTGGTTGTCTTTTTTGTAGATACCAAAAAAAGCCAATGGTATCTAAAGTTATCGGGAGACCCATTCTTCTTGCTTTGGAAGAGGTTGGATCTCCATCTTTTCTAGATAAAGCTATTCATTTTATGGACGAGTGAGCATGGTGAGTTTTACTTTTCATTATTGGTTGTGATACTTGTAAATATTTAACACTGAATGCTAAAATCTAATGTTTTGCGTGTGCTCCCTTAACTTGGTTCCCTTTTTATTTTTGAATAATATTATATGTATCAAGTGAAGTATCGTTGTTGGATTTTATGTTAAATTTGAAAGGTAAGATATTGAAAAATTATGGGATTACTTTTTAACAAGCTATAAGCAAATTGACATTTAGTCCGATGGATGTTTTAAACTATGATTGAAAAAATTTTAATTTATTTTTAAACTTGTATGTGTATATTTTTATTTTTTTTGAAATTTTGTGCTTTAAAAAGAGAAACATAATGTCAATTTTTTACCAAATCGAGTGCTTTATTCTCTTGTGATATATGAAAGAATAATGGTATATGCATTTAGTTATTGTCAAATTGGATTGGATGTTAAATTAGTAAGGTAAAAAAGTTATTGTCAAATTGGATTGGATGTTATTACATAAATTACCATTTATATGTAAAATTTATTTGTAATGAACTCACAAATTATTTTGTTTTCTTTGTCATTGAGAATGGGAGCAATCTTTTCATTGTTGCAATTACTTATCCTTAAGTATTAATATTTACTTATTTATTATATTTTAATAATATCTATAATAATTATTTTTTATTCACTTATTTATTATATTGGAATTACTTAATCTTACTTATTTATATTCTCATATTTATTAATTATATTAATTATTTTTATCCACTTACATATTCTTATATTTATTATATATTACTATAAAATAATTATTTATTTATAATTATTTTTATACACGTAGTAAGAGTTCTATTTAAGTTTATCCAATTGTAACGTGTATGTTACATCATTCATGCTTAGACTTGTTTAATTAAAAGTTTTATTATTTTTTATATGCTTTCTATTTAATGTATAATATATGTTCTTAAAAGGAGAAAGAAGAGAAAAAAAAAGAAGAGAGAGAAGAGAAAAGGGAAAAAAATGAATTTTTGAATCAAGAAGTGCTTAAGTTGCGATCTCAGGTATACTTGTGATTTGGGACTGCCTTTTTTTTTTTAGTTTTAGTTTTAATTTAATTATATGTCTGGTGGAAGGAGTCTTTTTGTAGTCAAGTGGTTAATACTTAAGCTAATAGCTCTTTGCATTTTTCTAAAACATGATCAGGTTAAGTGGAGCTTGTGAAATCAACTAAGAAAGCACAAGAAGCTATGGTACTGTGACAGAGGAATCTCAATCTAAAGTCGCTAAAGAAGTTATAAAATCACTAACTCGCCAAGACATATTAGACAAGACTGAGATCGACTTGCTATGTCTCAGTACCATGTATTGTTGATTTGATAAAGCAATTAGACAAAGAAAGTCGCAAAACAATGGAAAAAATCGCTACATTTTCTCTTGTTAGATACTCGCAGACACCTTTATTGCAAATTAAAGATTTTATTTTGTCAACTATTGGCAAAAAAGCCAAAAAAAAGAAGAGAAAGAAAGGAAAAGAGGAAAAAAATGTACTTTTGAATCAAGAAGTGCTTAAGTTACGTGCTCGTATACTTGTGATTTATGACTTCCTCTTTCATTTTAGTTTTAATTTAATTATATGTCCGAGGAAGGAGTCTTTTAGTAGTGAAGTGTTTAATACTTGTGCTAATAGCTCAGGCATTTTTCTAAAACATGATCAAAGTTGAAAGCCTAAGACAGAGATGTGAACTGCAATAAGTGGAACTTGTGAAATCAACTAAGAAAGCACAAGAAGCTATGGCACTGTGACAGAAGAATCTGCTAAATCTAAAGTCGATAAAGAAGTTATTAAATCGCTATCGCCAAGACAGTTAGACGAAGCCGAGATCGACTTGCTAAGTCTCCAGCTTCTTTCTAATGTTGATTTGATACAAGAATTCGACAAAGAAAGTCAAGCAAAACAAGGAAAAAAATCGAGACATTTTCTCTTGTTAGATGCTTGCACACCTTTATTGCAGAATGAAAGATTTTATTTTGTCCACTATTGCCAAAAAAAAAGAAGAAGAGAAGGAGTGGAAAAATGGAAAAAAATGAACTTTTGAATCTAGAGGTGCTTAAGTTACGTGCTCAGTATACTTGTGATTTATGACTTCCTTTTTGATTTTAGTTTTAATTTAATTATATGTCCTGAGGAAGGAGTCTTTTAGTAGTCAAGTGTTTAATACTTGTGCTAATAGCTCAGGCATTTTTCTAAAACATGATCAAAGTTGAAAGCCTAAGACCGAGATTTGAACTACAATAAGTGGAGTCGGTGAAATCAACTAAGAAAGCACAAGAGGCTATGGCACTGGTGACAGAGGAATCGCTAAATCTAAAGTCGCTTAAGAAGTTATTAATTCACTTATCGCCAGACAGATTAGACAAAGCCGAGATCAACTTGCTAAGTCTCAGCTCCATCTAATGTGTATTTGATAAAGCAATTCGACAAAGAAATCCGCTAAACAAGGAAAAAAATCGAAGACATCTCTTGTTAGATGCTTGCAGACACCTTTATTGTACCGAAAGATTTTATTTTGTCCACTATTGCCAAAAAAAGAAGAAGAGAAGGAGTGGAAAAAAGGAAAAAAATGAACTTTTAAATCTAGTGGTGCTTAAGATACGTGCTCGTGTATACTTGTGATTTACGACTTCCTTTTGATTTTAGTTTTAATTTAATTATATGTCTGGAGGAAGGAGTCTTTTAGTAGTGAAGTGTTTAATACTTGTGCTAATAGCTCAGGCATTTTTCTAAAACATGATCAAAGTTGAAAGCCTCGCATAGAGATGTGAACTGCAATAAGTGGAGCTTGTGAAATCAATCGAGAAATCACAACAAGTCAGGCAATCGGTGACAGAGGAATCGCTAAATCTAAAGTCGCTAAGAAGTTATTAATTCACTTATCAAGCCAGATGTATTAGACGAGCCGAGATCGACTTGCTAAGTCTCATAGCTCCATCTAATGTTGATTTGATAAAGCAATTCGACAAAGAAATCGCTAAACAAGGAAAAAAATCGGAGACATCTCTTGTTAGATGCTTGCAGACACCTTTATTGCAGGTGAAAGATTTTATTTTGTCCACTATTGCCAAAAAAAAAGAAGAAGAAAAGGAGTGGAAAAAAGGAAAAAATGAACTTTTAAATCTAGAGGTGCTTAAGTTACGTGCTCGTATACTTGTGATTTATGACTTCCTTTTTGATTTTAGTTTTAATTTAATTATATGTCCTGGAGGAAGGAGTGTTTTAATAGTCAAGTGTTTAATACTTAAGCTAATAGCTGTGCATTTTTCTAAAACATGATCAAAGTTGAAAGCCTAAGACCGTGATTTGAACTACAATAAGTGGAGCTTGTGAAATCAACTAAGAAAGCACAAGAAGTCAGGCACTGGTGACAGAGGAATCGCTAAATCTAAAGTCGCTAAAGAAGTTATTAGATCGCCATCGCCAGACGTATTAGACGAAGCCGAGATCGACTTGCTAAGTCTCAGCTCCATCTAATGTTGATTTGATACAAAGAATTAGACAAAGAAAGTCGCAAAACAAGGAAAAAATCGATACTTTTTCTCTTGTTAGATCCTCGCAGACACCTTTATTGCAGGTGAAAGATTTTATTTTGTCCACTATTGCCAAAAAAAAGAAGAAGAGAAAGAGTGGAAAAAATAGAAAAAAATGAACTTCTGCATCTAGAGGTGCTTAAGTTACGTGCTCGTGTATACTTGTGATTTATGACTTCCTTTTGATTTTAGTTTTAATTTAATTATATGTCCGAGGAAGGAGCCTTTTAGTAGTGAAGTGTTTAATACTTGTGCTAATAGCTCTGTGCATTTTTCTAAAACATGATCAAAGTTGAAAGCCTAAGACAGAGATGTGAACTGCAATTAGTGGAGCTTGTGAAATCAACTAAGAAATCACAAGAAGTCATGGCACTGGTGACAGAGGAATCGCTAAATCTAAAGTCGCTAAGAAGTTATTAATTCACTTATCGTCAGACAGATTAGACAAAGCCGAGATCGACTTGCTAAGTCTCATAGTTCCATCTAATGTTGATTTGATAAAGCAATTCGACAAAGAAATCCGCTAAACAAGGAAAAAATCGAAGACATCTCTTGTTAGATGCTTGCAGACACCTTTATTGCAATGAAAGATTTTATTTTGTCCACTATTGCCAAAAAAAGAAGAAGAGAAGGAGTGGAAAAAAGGAAAAAATGAACTTTTAAATCTAGTGGTGCTTAAGATACGTGCTCAGTATACTTGTGATTTACGACTTCCCTTTTGATTTTAGTTTTAATTTAATTATATGTCCGAGGAAGGAGTCTTTTAGTAGTGAAGTGTTTAATACTTGTGCTAATAGCTCAGGCATTTTTCTAAAACATGATCAAAGTTGAAAGCCTCAGACAGAGATGTGAATCGCAATAAGTGGAGCTTGTGAAATCAATCGAGAAATCACAACAAGTCAGGCACCGGTGACAGAGGAATCGCTAAATCTAAAGTCGCTTAAGAAGTTATTAATTCACTTATCGCCAGACGTATTAGACGAGCCGAGATCGACTTGCTAAGTCTACAGCTCCATCTAATGTTGATTTGATAAAGCAATTCGACAAAGAAATCGCTAAACAAGGAAAAAATCGGAGACATCTCTTGTTAGATGCTTGCAGACACCTTTATTGGCAATGAAAGATTTTATTTTGTCCACTATTGCCAAAAAAAGAAGAAGAAAAGGAGTGGAAAAAAGGAAAAAAATGAACTTTTAAATCTAGAGGTGCTTAAGTTACGTGCTCGTATACTTGTGATTTATGACTTCCTTTTTGATTTTAGTTTTAATTTAATTATATGTCTGGAGGAAGGAGTGTTTTAATAGTCAAGTGTTTAATACTAAAGCTAATAGCTCTATGCATTTTTCTAAAACATGATCAGGTTGAAAGCCTAAGACCGTGATTTGAACTACAATAAGTGGAGCTTGTGAAATCAACTAAGAAAGCACAAGAAGTCATGGCACCGGTGACAGAGGAATCGCTAAATCTAAAGTCGATAAAGAAGTTATTAGATCGCCATCGTCGGATGATTAAACGAAGCCGAGATCGACTTGCTATTCTCAGCTCCATCTAATGTTGATTTGATACAAAGAATTAGACAAAGAAAGTCAGCAAAACAAGGAAAAAATCGATACTTTTTCTCTTGTTAGATCCTCGCAGACACCTTTATCAGTGTGAAAGATTTTATTTTGTCCACTATTGCCAAAAAAGAAGAAGAGAAAGAGTGGAAAAAAGGAAAAAAATGAACTTTTGAATCTAGAGGTGCTTAAGTTACAGTGCTCGTGTATACTTGTGATTTATGACTTCCTTTTGATTTTAGTTTTAATTTAATTATATGTCTGGAGGAAGGAGCCTTTTAGTAGTGAAGTGTTTAATACTTGTGCTAATAGCTCATGCATTTTTCTAAAACATGATCAAAGTTGAAAGCCTAAGACAGAGATGTGAACTGCAATTAGTGGAGCTTGTGAAATCAACTAAGAAATCACAAGAAGTCGTGGCACCGGTGACAAGAGGAATCGCTAAATCTAAAGTCGCTTAAGAAGTTATTAATTCACTTATCGTCAGACGTATTAGACGGCCGAGATCGACTTGCTAAGTCTCAGCTCCATCTAATGTTGATTTGATAAAGCAATTCGACAAAGAAATCCGCTAAACAAGGAAAAAATCTGAGACATCTTTTGTTAGATGCTTGTAGACACCTTTATTGCAGTGTGAAAGATTTTATTTTGTCCACTATTGCCGAAAAAAAGAAGAAGAGAAAGAGTGGAAAAAGGAAAAAAATGAACTTTTGAATCTAGAGGTGCTTAAGTTACAGCTTTATGACTTCCGCTTTGATTTTAGTGTTAATTTTATTTTATGTATGGAGGAAGGAGTCTTTTAGTAGTCAAGTGTTTCGTACTTGTGCTAATAGCTCTGTGCATTTTTCTAAAACATGATCAAAGTTGAAAGCCTTAGACAGAGATGTGAACTGCAATAAGTGGAGCTTGTGAAAGCAACGAAGAAAGCACAAGCTATGGCACCGGTGACAGAGGAATCGCTAAATATAAAGCTGCTACGAAGTTATTAATTCATTTATCGCTCAGATGTATTAGACGAAGCCGAGATCAGACTTGCTAAGTCTGCAGTTCCATCTAATGTTGATTTGATAAAGCAATTCGACACTAAATCCGCTAAACAAGGAATAAAATCTGAGACTTCTCTTTTTAGATGCTTGCAGACACCTTTATTGCAGCTGAAAGATTTTATTTTGTCCACTATTGCGAAAAAAAAGAAGAAGAGAAGGAGTGGAAAAATGGAGAAAAAATGAACTTTTGAATCTAGAGGTGCTTAAGTTACAGGCTAAGGTATACTTGTGATTTATGACTTCCTTTTTGATTTTAGTTTTAATTTTATTTTATGTATGGAGGAAGGAGTCTTTTAGTAGTCAAGTGTTTAATACTTGTGCTAATAGCTCTGTGCATTTTTCTAAAACATGATCAGGTTGAAAGCCTAAGACCGAGATTTGAACTACAATAAGTGGAGCTTGTGAAATCAACTAAGAAAGCACAAGAAGCTATGGCACTGGTGACAGTGGAATCTGCTAAATCTAAAAGCTGCTAAAGAAGTTATTAAATCCCTTACCGCCAGACAGATTAGACGGCCGAGATCCGACTTGCTAAGTCTCAGCTCCATCTAATGTTGATTTGATACAAGAATTAGACCGCAAAGTCAGAAACAAGGGAAAAAATCGAGACATTTTCTCTTTTTAGATCCTTGCAGACACCATTATTGCAGAATGAAAGATGTTATTTTGTCAACTATGGTGAAAAAAAAAAGAAGAGAAAGAAAAGAAAAAAAAAGGAAAAAGGGGAAAAAAATGAACTTTTGAATCCGTATGCTTAAGTTACGATCTCGTGTATACTTGTGATTTAGGACTGCCTTTTTGTTTTTAGTTTTAATTTAATTATATGTCTGGAGGAAGGAGTCTTTTAGTAGTCTAAGTGTTTAATACTTAAGCTAATAACGCTTTGCATTTTTCTAAAATATGATCGTGTTGAAAGTCTAAGACAGTAGATGTTAATCGCAATAAGTGGAGCTTGTGAAATCAACTAAGAAAGCACAAGAAGCTATGGCACTGGTGAGAGAGGAATCACTGAATCTAAAGTCGCTAAAGAAGTTGGTTCGCTTAGGGCTAAATTCTCATGAAGCAAATGATAATGATGAAGTTGAGCGAAATCTATTTTCAAAATCTCTCGAAAGGTCATGACAATAGCTAATGAATCTGTTGGAGTAGTTGCGCATTCTTCTCCGTAAACGAGGTTGGCATATATAAGTGTCGATCACCATGCATGCCGAAACCACATAAGTGTACAATGGATCTACAAAGGACAATATCTAATGAATCTGTTGGAGTAGTTGCGCATTCTTCTCCGTAAACGAGGTTGGCATATATAAGTTTCGATCACCATGTATACCGAAAACCACATTAGTGTACGATGGATCTACAAAGGACAATATCTAATGAATCTGTTGGAGTAGTTGCAGATTCTTCTCCATAAACGAGGTTGGCATATATTAGTGTCGATCACCATGCAAGCCGAAAACCACATTAGTGTACGATGGATCTATGCAGAGTGCAAGACGAACCTCTGTGAGTATAAATTTTCTCGATGCCAATATCATTTTCCCAAATAATTTACTACTACGTGACCTATGAGTTTGTTAATTTGCAAAGTTCTAATCATGCGTTTTATTTCTTTTTCCATTTTTTGGTGGTTGTCTTTTTTGTAGATACCAAAAAAGCCAATGGTATCTAAAGTTATCGAGACCCATTCTTCTTGCTTTGGAAGAGGTTGGATCTCCATCTTTTCTAGAGAAAGCTATTCATTTTATGGAAGAGTGAGCATGGTGAGTTTTACTTTTCATTATTGGTTGTGATACTTGTAAATATTTAACACCTAATGCTAAAATCTAATGTTTTCATGCGTGTGCTCCCTTAACTTGGTTCCCTTTTTATTTTTGAATAATATTATATGTATCAAGTGAAGTATCGTTGTTGGATTTTATGTTAAATTTGAAAGGTAAGATATTGAAAAATTATGGGATTGCTTTTTAACGTAAGCTATAAGCAAATTGACATTTAGTCGATGGATGTTTTAAACTATGATTGAAAAAATTTTAATTTATTTTTAAACTTGTATGTGTATATTTTTATTTTTTTTGAAATTTTGTGCTTTAAAAAGAGAAACATAATGTCAATTTTTTACCAAATCGTAGTGCTTTATTCTCTTGTGATATATGAAAGAATAATGGTATATGCATTTAGTTATTGTCAAATTGGATTGGATGTTAAATTAGTAAGGTAAAAAGTTATTGTCAAATTGATTGATGTTATTACATAAATTACCATTTATATGTAAAATTTATTTGTGATGAACTGTCAAATTATTTTGTTTTCTTTGCTGCTTGAGAATGGGAGCAATCTTTTCATTGTTGCAATTACTTATCCTTAAGTATTAATATTTACTTATTTATTATATTTTAATAATATATATAATAATTATTTTTTATTCACTTATTTATTATATTGGAATTACTTAATCTTACTTATTTATATTCTCATATTTATTAATTATATTAATTATTTTTATCCACTTACATATTCTTATATTTATTATATATTACTATAAAATAATTATTTATTTATAATTATTTTTATACACGTAGTAAGAGTTCTATTTAAGTTTATCCAATTGTAACGTGTATGTTACATCATTCATGCTTAGACTTGTTTAATTAAAAGTTTTATTATTTTTTATATGCTTTCTATTTAATGTATAATATATGTTCTTAAAAGTTGTCTATTTTTTTGATATTATTAATTATTCTGTCTACTATGGGTTCCATTTAAGTGTTTATTATTGTGTGTTGATTGGGCTACTTAGAATGAAAGCAAATCAATATAATCTATTTATTGTTGCACCCATTATTAATGTTAATAATAATTACTTATTCTTAATCATTTTTATTCTCATATTTATTATATTTTATGCACCCATTATTAATGTTAATAATAATTACTTATTCTTAATCATTTTTATTCTCATATTTATTATATTTTATCTATTTATTTATTATATAGTAATTATTTATTCTTAATTATTTATATTCACGTTTATTTATTATATTAATTTACATATTCTTAGTTATATATATTCATATATATTCATTATATATATTCATATATATTCATTATATATATTCATACATGCTTAGATTTTAATTAAATGTTTTATTATTATTTACATGTTTTTTATTTAATGTATAATATATGTTAGTAAAAGTTTTATTTATCTAATATTATTATTTACAGTGTTACTATATCCTTAATCGGGATCCGACTATCAATCGTATTTACGTGGTGTTATATCACTCTACCTCAATTATATATATAAGTTAAATAATTTATATATTTTTAGTTTAATAATAATAAAAATTATTAAAATGTTATCATTATTATTTTAAAAAAATTAATCGATATTCTTTTATAACAAAAGTTGTGCACTTAGGTGATTTATTATAATTTGTTTATTTATTATAAATTATGATATTATTATAATTGTTATTTTAATTAATAATTATTTATTATATAAATTATGATTTAAGCAAATAAATTATTTTGTTTTCTTTGCTACGTTAGAATGAGAGAAACTTTTTTATTGTTGCACTTACTTATTTTTAGTTATTTATATTTACATATTTATTATATTCTAATAATATATATAATAATTATTTTTTATCTATTTATTTATGATATAGTAATTACTTATTTTTAGTTATTTATATTTATTAATTATATTAATTATTTTTATAATATTTATTTTTATTCACTTAAATATTCTTAGTTATATATATTCATATATTTATTATATATTAATAGAAGCTATAATAATTATTTTTATCCACTTAGTAAGAGTTTTATTTAATTTTTATCCATTTATAACGTCTATTGTGCATGATCTTTTATTGTTCGAGAAAAATTTGAATTCAATGTGTGCATTATACATATTTAAACTTTAATTAAATGTTTTACTATTATTTACATGTTTTTCTATTTAATATATATGCTGCTAAAAGTTTTGTATTTATTTGATATTATTGTTTACAGTGTCTATTATACGTTTTATTAGACTGTAAACAATAATATCAAATAAATACAAAATTTTTAAACATATATTATACATTAAATAGAAAAGCATGTAAATAATAGTAAAGCTTTTAATTAAAGTCTAAGTATGTATGATGCACACATTGAATTCAAATTTTCCTCGAACAATAAAAGATACTTTACAATAGACGTTATAATTGGATAAAAATTAAATAAAATTCTTACTACGTGGATAAAAATAATTATTATAGCTTCTATTAGTATATAATAAATATATGAATATATATAATTAAGAATATTTAAGTGGATAAAAATAATTAATAAATATGTAAATATAAATAACTAAGAATAAGTAATTACTATATCATAAATAAGTAGATAAAAAATAAGTATTATATATATTATTAAAATATAATAAATATGTAACTCGTAGACTCCTTCAAAGTTTAACCAAAACTTTTGCCATATCTTGATGTCTTTATTCTTAAAAACTATATATTGTTATTTAAATTAGAATAATATACTCATTTTCACCTTAATTCATACAAGAACAAAACTATATCCTTAATCAAGATTCGCTCTATAATCCTTATTTACTAAGTTGGTCTACCACACCATCTCAATTATATATATATTTAGTTTAATAATAATAAAAATTATTATCATTATTATTTAAAAAATATTAATTAATACTTTTTATAACTAAAGTTGCAAAGATTTATTATAATTTGTTTATTTATTATAAATTGTGATATTATTACTTTTAAAATTTATTAAGCCGTTTCTCCTTTCTCTATATATCTACATCTATAATGACTAATTTATTAATCTTTTTAAAAGTTAAAAACATATATTGGGAGATTCCCATATGAATTGCACAATGAAGCTAAATTCTCGTGAAGCAAATGATATTGATGAAGTTGAGCGAATCTATTATCAAAATCTCTCGAAAGTTTAGTGACAATAGCTAATGAATCTGTTGGAGTAGTTGCATTCTTCTCCGTAAATGAGGTTGGTATATATAAGTGTCGATCACCATGTATGTCGAAAACCACATTAATGTACGATGGATCTATGCAAAGTGCAAGACGAACCTTTGTGAGTATAAATTTTCTGATGCCAATATCATTTTCCCAAATAATTACTATGTGACCTTCTAATTTGCGCTTTATTTCTTTTTCCATTTTTTGGTGGTTGTCCTTTTGTAGATACCGAAAAAGCCAATGGTATTTAAAGTTATTGGGAGACCCATTCTGCTTGCTTTGGAAGAGGTTGGATCTCCATCTTTTCTAGAGAAAGCTCTTCGTTTTATGGAAGAGCGAGCATGGTGAGTTTTACTTTTCATTATTGGTTGTGATACTTGTAAATATTTAACACCGAATGCTAAAATCTAATGTTTTGCATGTGTTTCCTTAACTTGGTTCTCTTTTTATTTTTGAATAATATTATATGTAAGTGAAGTATCGTTGTTGGATTTGATGTTAAATTTGAAATATAAGATATTGAAAAATTATGGGATTGCTTATTAACAGAAGCTAAGCAAATTGACATTTAGTCTGATGGATGTTTTAAGCTATGGTTGAAAAAATTTTAATTTATTTCTAAACTTGAATGTGTATATTTTTTTTTTTTTGAAATTTTGTGCTTTAAAAAGAGAAACATAATGTCAATTTTTTACTAAGTCAGAGTGCTTTATTCTCTTCGTGATATATGAAAGAATAATGGTATGTGCATTTAGTTATTGTCAAATTGGATTGGATGTTAAATTAGTAAGGTAAAAAAGTTATTGTCAAATTGAATTGGATGTTAAATTAGTAAGGTATAAAGTTAGAGTAACTATGAGACTAATAGAATGGAAATTATAAGACAATTTATGAGAATTTTCATATAAAAAACATAAATGAGTTTTAATAAAAAAAATGACAAAGAAAATATTTATCCCACTATTTTCATTTTCATTTCTATTATTTTTTCGATTATTCTTTGTTTCAATTTTTTTTTACTTTAGTTATTTGTTGTAGTGTTTTATTGCTTTTATTTCTTTTTTTTTTAATTTTGTCCGAATCATGATTTTTTAGGCAGTAAGTAACATTTTTTTAGGTATGTTTTGTTGTAATTTATTTCTATTTTTTAATGCTTGTATTTGTTACTCTTTATTGTTGTTTATGCTTTTAAAAGATGATTTATATTTATTATTTTTGTTCTTCTCGTTGCATGTTTTGGATTTACTATTTTCTTTCTTTTTTTATTGTTTTTCTTTTTATATGTGTCTTTGTTTTGTTCATCAAACTCTTATGAGTGGCAACTTATAAAAATCTTTTATTTTTTTTATTTTATTATTTTATCTTATTATGATAGATTTATAGCATTCGACCGTCATAGATGAAATTTTGTGTTATGGTTAACCTGGTTGGGATGAAAACTCGCTTACATATGGTTTCCAGGCAATTTTTAGTTTATTAGACTTATTGCAATGAACCAAATGAATGGATGATGGTAGTATTTTTATCCATTTTTAATTATTTGAAAAAAAGAAGTTTCTTTAAGCCGATTTGGTTTAGTTGATTGTTGTTAAATGTTTTATGAAATTGCAAACTAAGATGCCGCTTAACATTGTGCAACCATTATCTTCAAAGTATTTTCATGGGTCACTATCTTTCTTTGAGGTGTCAAGGCTTTCCCCATCTTCATTGATGAGAAATGAGCAAAAATAACAACCTTTTGAATCTGTTTGGTGCTTATCATTGTAGATTAGAAATGTTTTTGAAGGGAGCCTACAAACTGAAGGAGTTGAACGTTTGTCATTGTAGGTCCAGAGTTTCCAATTTTAGGTTCCATTTTTGTTAAAATGTTAACTGTGTTGTGAGAAAATGGGCATGGGGAAAATCTTTTGGGGGTCAGGTGACTGAATTGATAACCGAAAGACTTGAATCTGCTCCCAGATTCCCAATACAGTCAATTTGTAGTTACTATTTAAAATATTGATTTCTAATCTTCATATTACATCCAAATGTTGTTGACTCGAAGTCATTGCTAGCTTCATATACAACTTTATATGTTATTCTGATAAGAAACATTAATTATATATGCAGTCAACAGATGATAAATTAAATAGGCTAAAATGTATCACAACTTTTGGATTTTTTTATTATTTTGTGTTGTACATTTTGTTCATCCAATTGACGTGAGTTTACATCCAAATGCAATCTTTCTTTCATTTTGTATGTATAATAAGTGAACGATACTTTCTTTCATTAAAATATGAATGTGTTTCTGCTTTATGTTTTATGGTAGGAAAGAGAAGTCCCTGTTGTTAAAGAAATTTACTTGCTAAAAGAAGATCCAGAGTATGTTTCCTATGATGTAATTGGACAATATGGTCATATTTTTGACATAATTGGGCGAAGGTATGTTATTAAGTTGTTTTTAATCTTAAGAATATCAATCACGAAGTTAAAAGGGGAAATTTTTTCCTTGGGGTACCAACCACAAGCTTATATGTTCCGTTCAGATATAGATCAATCTTGATTTGACATGGTTGACACGTTATTGGTTCCTGGAAGAGTTTATATCTTCATTAGCTACCCTTTCTAATCTTGTCTTTAGAAGAAAATTTTGTGAATTATCTTATCTTATTATGATACGTTTATAGCATTCCGTAGATGAATTTTTGTGTTATGGTTTAACTTGGTTGGGAGGAAAACTCTGCTTACGAATGGTTCCAGGCAATTTTTTAGTTTATTAGACTTATTGCAGTGCGAGTCTGTGCATGTTTTTTGCTGTGGTTGATGATGGTAGTATTTTTATAAATTTTTAATTATCTGTAAATAGAAGTTTCTTTAAGTTGATTTGAGTTAGTTTGTTTTATGAATTTGCAAACTAAGATGCCAGTTTAACATTTAGTCGCCATTATCTTCAAAGTATTTTCAGGTGTCACTATCTTTCTTTGAGGTGCTAAGGCTTTCCCTATATTCATTGATGAGAAATGAGTAAAAATAATAGCCTTTTGAATCCGTTTGGTGCTTATTAGTGTAGATTTGAAATGTTTGCTTTAAGACTATGAAGGGAGCTTCGTGTCGAGTTGTTTTGTCGGTGGACTTTTTCAAAATGATTTGCATATGAGATAGCTTTTACTAAATGCATCAAAGAGATTGCAATTACTCTAGTTTCTTGCTATGTAACATTTTCACATTGTAAAAGGTATTTTGGATTTGAAATAAGGCTAACTTGAATGTTTCTGCTGATATATAGGCCACATAGTTGATATTAGGCCACATAGTTGATATTTTTCTTCAGAAAAACGATTTACTTCTCCATATTTTGTTACATTAAAAGTTATACTTTGTGTGGTCTTCATTCAGGTAATTTATATTTGATGGTTAGATTAGGTAAATAGTTTATCATTCTTTTGGGAATTGACTTTTCACAACTTGTATTTCTTAGTCTTTATTATTGTGGATTTACTATTTTTTTTTATTGTTTTTCTCTTCATCTGTCTTTGTTTTGTTTTGAAAAATTAAGAAAATATTTTTAAAATTTATAGTAAATATAATTAAATTAATTCACTAATTCACTTAACTACTCGTTATTAAATAGTATTTTTTTTTCATAAGTAGAAAACAAATTTTTAGGTATAAGCAATTTACATTATTATCTTTTATTATTTTATGAATAGATATTAACTCATTATTTGTGAAACCCATTTAGTTGATATTTTGTTTACTTACTTCCCATTCCCCAATATTCACACATTTATAATATTTATTATTCTCTATTTATATATTCTTATTTATACATATTCATATATTTATTATATAATAATTATTTTTATAAAATAATTATTTATTCTTAGTTATTAGTTATTTATATTTACATATTTATTAGTTATTTATATTTATATTTTAATAATATATATAATAATTATTTTTTAATTACTTATTATTTTTATTCACATATTTATTTATTATATTAATTATTTTTATCAATTTACACATTTTTACTTATATATATTTATTTATTTTTTATATATTAATACAAGTTATAATAATTATTTATTTATAATTATCTTTATAAACGTAACAAGAGTTAAACTTAATTGTAACGTCTATTTTCTTTTATTTTTCTAAGAAAATTTGAATATCCCATATTAATATTAATAATAATTACTTATTCATGGTTATTTACATTTATATATTTATTTTTATTCTCTTACATATTCTTGGTTACATATATTTATTATATAATAATAGAAGTTATAATAATTATTTTTATAAAATAATTATTTATTTATAATTATTTTTATGTACCTATCAAGATTTCTTTTTAAGTTTATTCAATTGTAACGTTTATGATCTTTTGTTTATTTATTTGTTATTATTACTATTTGAGTGTTTATTATTGTGTGGTGGGTGGGTTAATTAGAATAGAAGCAAATCAATTGATTTTTTTATTGTTGCACGTTATTATTATTATTATTATTATTATATTCTGTATTATATTTTAATAATATATATAATTATTATTTTTTAACTACTTATTTATTATATAGTAATTATTTATTTTTAGTTATTTTTATTCACATATTTATTTATTATGTTAATTATTTTTATCAAACTTATATATTCTTACTTATATATATTTATGTATTTATTATATATTAATAGAAGTTATAATAATTATTTATTTATAATAATCTTTATACACATAACAAACTTATATATATTTAAGTATTTATTATATATCAATAGAAGTTATAATAATTATTTATTTATAATTATCTTTATACACGTAACAAGAGTTCTATTTAAGTTTATCTAATTATAACGCCTATTTTTTTCTGCTTTTTCTTGGAAAATTTGAATTTCTCTCATTATTTTTAATAATAATTACTTATTCTTAATTATTTACATTCATATATTTATTATATTTTAATAATATATATAATAATTATTTTTAATTACTTATTTATTATTTTTATTTACATATTTATTTATTATATTAATTATTTTTATCACCTTACATATTTTTACTTATCTATATTTAAGTATTTAATATATATTAATAGAAGTTATAATAATTATTTATTTATAATTATCTTTATACACGTAACAAGAGTTCTATTTAAGTTTATTTAATTATAACGTCTATTTTTTTTTATTTTTCTAAGAAAATTTGAATATCCCATATTAATGTTAATAATATTTATTTTTATAAAATAATTATTTATTTATAATTATTTTTATACACCTATCAAGATTTCTTTTTAAGTTTATTCAATTGTAACGTTTATGATCTTTTGTTTATTTATTTGTTATTATTACTATTTGAGTGTTTATTATTGTACGGTGAGTGGGCTAATTAGAATAGAATCAAATTAATTGACTTTTTTTTTCTTTTCTTTCTCTTCTTTTTTTTTAGCCATAGTTGACAAAATAACATCTTTCAGCTGCAATAAAGGTGTTTGCGAGGATCTAACAAGAGAAAATGTCTCAGATTTTTTCCCTTGTTTTGCACCTTTATTGCCTAATTGTCAGATCAAATCAACATTAGATGGAACTGCAGACTTAGCAAGTCCGATCTCAAATTCGTCTAACTGGCCCCGAAAGCAGTAAGTGATTTAATAAATTCTTTAGCAGCTTTTAGATTTAGCAGATTCCTCTGTCACCAGTGCCATAGCCTCTTGTGCTTTCTTAGTTGATTTCACCAGCTCCACTTATTGTAGTTCAAATCTCAGTCTTAGGCTTTCAACCTGATCATGTTTTAGAAAAATTCACAGAGCTATTAGCACAAGTATTAAACACTTGACTACTAAGAGACTCCCTTCCTCCAGACATATAATAAAATTAAAACAAAAATAAAAAAGGAAGTCATAAATCACAAGTATACCTGAGCCTGTAACTTGTACCTCTAGATTCAAAAGTTCATTTTTTTTTCTTTTTTCCATTCTCTCTTCTTTTTTTTTAGCCATAGTTGACAAAATAACATCTTTCATCTGCAATAAAGGTGTCTGCCAGGATCTATCAAGAGAAAATGTCTCATATTTTTTCCCTTGTTTTCATGGCTTTCTTTGCCTAATTGCTTTATCAAATCAACATTAGATGGTACTGCAGACTTAGCATGTCCGATCTCGCCTTGTCTAATCATTCCGATCAGTTAGTGATTTTATAACTTCTTTAGCAGGCTTTAGATTTAGCAAATTTCTCTGTCACCATTGCCATAGCTTCTCGTGCTTTCTTAGTTGATTTCATAAGCTCCACTTCTTGCAGTTCGCATCTCTGTCTTTGGCTTTCAACCTGATCATTTTTTAGAAAAATGCATAGAGCTATTAGCTTAAGTATTAAACACTTGACTACTAAAAGACTCCTTCCTCCATACATATAATTAAATTAAAACTAAAAAAAAAAAATTCCTAAATCACCAGTATACCTGAGCCCATAAGTTAAGCACTTCTTGATTCAAAAGTTCGTTTTTATTCCTTTTTTTCCTTTTTTCCTTTCTTTCTCTTCTTTCTTTTTTTTGGCCATAGTTGACAAAATAACATCTTTCAGCTGCAATAAAGGTGTCTGCGAGGATCTAACAAGAGAAAATGTCTCAGATTTTTTCCCTTGTTTTGCAGCTTTGTTGTCGAATTGTCAGATCAAATCAACATTAGATGGAACTGCAGACTTAGCAAGTCCGATCTCACCTGTGTAATCATTCCCGAGCAAGAAGCGATTTAATAACTTCTTTATCGCCTTTAGATTTAGCAGATTCCTCTGTCACCAAGTGCCATAGCTTGGTGTGCTTTTTAGTTGATTTCTAAGCCCCACTTCTTGCAGTTCACATCTCTGTCTTAGGCTTTCAACCCGATCATGGTTTAGAAAAATGCACAGAGCTATTAGCACAAGTATTAAACACGACTACTAAAAGACTCCTTCCTCCAGGCATATCATTAAATTAAAACTAAAATCTAAAAGGAAGTCATAATTCAAGTATACCGAGCCCGCAACTTAAGCACTTCTTTATTCAAAAGTTCATTTGTTTTCTTCAAACCATCCCCAATGCTTTTTGAGAACGAAAGTCTTGATGTAGTTGGAATGGTTATAGCAGAACGTTGGGGACTTGGTGTCCTTGAAAAGGTGACACAGACACTGAGCTTACTCAGATGCCGTCGAACCGGTTTTGGCACGCTTGTCATAGATCAACGGCAGCTTGACAAAATAACATCTTTCAACCGCAATAAAGAAGGTGTCTGTGAGGATCTAATTTGAGAAAATGTCTCGCATTTCTTTTCTTGTTTAGTGGTTTCATTGTCTAATTGGCTTTATCAAATCAACATTAGATGGTACCGAGACTTAGAAAGTCCGATCTCGCCTTTGTTTAATCTGTCCTTGTTCTCGCCCGGATGGCCACGGACAACATTCCTTCTGTTATTACCAAGACTTTCTAAAACCTTGTTCGGGCCACAAAGCAAGAGTCACAAACTCGATAGGGGTTTCCAGGATTGGGGGCCGTGTCGCTCTCAATGCTTTTTTCGAACCGCATGAAAGGCAATGTACTAGTCCACAATTGTAGCGGTTGTGCCGTTTTCGCGTGAACCAAAAGCTTGTCTGCAAGCGAGCACCGAGACTGCCAAGACCAGACACCCATTTTTTTCCTCTTTTTCCTCTTTCTTTTCCTTCTCGACAAAGAATATAAAACTACAACAAACAACTAAAGTAAAAAAATGAAACAAAGAATAATTGAAAAAATAATAGAAATGAAAATGAATAATACCAACAAGAAGGTACGAAAATAGTGAGATAAAATATCTCTTGAAAAAATGAAAAGCACAAACAAACTTCAAAAAATGGAGAAAGATGAAACGTGAGCACCGAACGTGAAGTGAAATAGAGAAACAGGCAAGCCATTACCAAAAGGAAAAGAAAAAATGAACCAAAAAATAAATGAAATCTTGAAAGAAGAGAAGATGAAAATGGAGCCGTTAGCAAACGTCTGAAAATAGCGTGACTTCTTCAAGAACAGGATTGGAAATTGGTAAATAAGTGAGAAATGGCGTGATTTCTTCAAGGACGACGTCGATTAGCACAACAAAAAAGAAAATGAAACAACTAACAAACGTTGAACAAGAGGGCTGAAAAGAATGAACCAAGAACAAATTGAAAGCGAGCAAGGAATTTCGTGAACGTTAAAAAAATGACCAAGAGAAGAAACAAAATAAGAACGAGGAGTGGAAAAATGAACCAAAAAGAGTCTATGAAGGAGTCAAATGGGTTTCACAAATAATGAGTTGATATCTATTCATAAAATAATAAAGGATAATAATGTAAATTGCTTATACCCAAAACGAATGTTGTGGTTTTCTACTTATAAAATAAATGCTATTTACACCGAAAGAGTCTATAGAGGGTAATTAAGTGAAGTACATTAATTCTATTTACTATAAATTATCAAAATATTTTTTAATTTTTACAAAAAAAAAATCAACTAAATAATTCTAATTACCCAAATTAAAAGCCCCTTTAATCCTGATATCTCTAAAAACGCCACATATAACATATTGATGAAAACAAAACAAAGACACAGGTCAAGAGAAAAACAATAAAGAAAGAAAGAAAATAGTAAATCCAAAACATGCAACCCAAGAACAAAAATAATAAATATAAATCATCTTTTAAAAGCATAAACAACAATAAAGACTATGAAATACAAGTTGTGAAAAGTCAAGTCACAAAAGAATGATAAAGAAGACAATAGAATACGAACTAAAAATAAATGAGATAAAAGGAAACACCTTCAATTATCTGAATGATTTTCTTCACTTTTTGCTTACACCCATCACAATGTATATTCACCCCGAGTACAAAAGTCTCAGAATTGGGGAAGAAAAAAACAAAAGAAACATTGGAAACATCAAAACAATAAGATTCTTAAGGAAAAGACTAAATACAACTTAGCTATTAATAAAAGAAAATAAAATTAACTTAATTGTTCAATGGAAACAGAAGGTGTTAAATAGTGAAAGACCCGAATCTTCGTGAGCTTAAAGTCTTCATCTTCACCATTTCTTAAATGTCGTTTGAGGTGAAAAATTAAAACTTTCACTCTCTCCACTTCTCTCGACTACAAGTAAAGAGAAAAGGGGATAAAATATCTACCGTCTAGGCTTAAAATTAGAATAGAGGAGTTGAAAGATAAAAAAAGGGTTGAACTTGAATTGTTGAAATGTAAGTTAAATTATTATTCTATGACTAGTACATTATTGTTGATTTGTTTATTGAGTTCTTCCTCCCTCAAAAGCAAACAAAACAAGAGCACATGGGTCTTCGCTTAAGTGTGAAATAAATTATAATTATAAATAAATAAAAAGAAGAAAGATAGATAACAATAAGATTTCATTTACGGACCCAAATGTCAAAGCAAGGAACAAAAATCACCAACGAGAGAAAGGAGAAGATAAAAAGACAAGAAAGTCGAAAGTGGGTTTTTTAAAAGAAAAAAGTAGAAAGAGTAAAATGTGAGAGGTAGAGGAGAAGAGAGGGTGAAAAAAGGAAAGAAAAAGTTGTATGCTCAAAACCGAAAATTGAAATGATGTGAGGTAACGTTAAATACAGAGGTTGGACTTTGGAGATATTGAAATACAATAAAAGACGAATACCGATTTGACCGTCCTACTTCTACCCCAAGTAGCTACTCATGTGCACTCTTTCTTTGTGACTTATTGTAGCTTTCACTTCTCTTGAGAATGCAATGAATATGTTATATATACTTCACCGTAAATTAAAGATTCTTATTAGTAATATTTATATTCTAAATAATAAAATTAAAATTAATGTAAATTCTTTTGAAAAAATATATAATAAAAAATATAAAATATATTTTAAAAATAATAAATAATAACTCATACTTTATACCAATTATATTTATAGCATATTAATTATTTATTTTCCCTAACAAATAATTTATACTGATTTAATCTAATTAATATGGAATATCACATTCTTGATAAATAATTTATCTTCTGGTTTTTTTTAGCCTTATTGTACTAACAATATTTTCATAACATAAAATATTAATATTCAAATAATTTAATGATGAGATATTTTTGTTAAACAAGTAGTAAACACTACACAAATACATTAGAAGTTGGTATTTTTGGAGTATTATTATTTTTATTTTGGTATTTTTTTAACTCTTAAACTCAACTATTATAGCTTTAAATT